>CATIWR010135398.1:0-39236 GCA_949677035.1 Omphalea diandra | reverse complement strand
TATATATATATATAAAATAATACTTGGCACGGATAAATATATGATTTTTGATACAGATATGAATATTATTCTAAAATTATTTCATTTTTTTTTATATAATATGACAAAAAATTTTGAATTTTTCAAATATTTTGTATGATTAATTTCCTCGATTCGATTTTCTGGTTCAATTCGTGTTCTCGTGTTCATGGCACCCTTATTCAAATACTTGTAAGTTTGGTTTTTTTAAAAAAGGCACGAGTTGACTGAAGATTGAAAGGCCAACAGGCAACCACAGCAATCCTATTTTAGCAGAGTGGAGCATCTCCTCCGCCGCGGCCGCTCCATCTGCCGACCAACCAATAACACCTCCATTTCTCAATCTTTTTTCTGAAACCATTTACACCAAGCAGTCGATCACCCACCATTTTCATGGCTTCCTCTGCCGTTTTCCCCCCTTCGCCCCCTTCCTCTTTCTTCATCGCCAATAAGGTCAATATCTCTCCGCCTGAACAAATTTCACACCTTTACTAATTTTAACTGCTTCTTTTCTCTTATGAAGTGAAACCCCGTTGTTGTAATATATTCTCTCTCCTTTCTTTTGTTACGCTTACCGCTGACTTTGTGTTTGACGTATTTTTTGCGTGCAGAAGGATCTGGGTCTATTATCGCCATTATCGATTCCCAAATGCAAGAAATCAAGTTCCAAGAAAATTGTATCAGTCATGGCTCCCCAGCAATCAGAGCGCAGGCCTGCCACCACTGGTTCAGTTAGTTTCTCTGCTTATTTTATTTTATGTTGAAGGGTTTTGCTTAATTCGATGTTGTTTTTTTAAAGATTGAATCTTGAGGTTTATTCTTGCTTCTTTCATTTCTGCCATCGGTAATTTTTTTTGTGGGTGTGTTTTGCAGGTGAAGACTGCAATGACAATGACCGAGAAGATATTGTCCAGGGCGTCTGAGAAGCCCCAGTTGAGCCCAGGTGAAAATGTTTGGGTTAATGTTGATGTCTTGATGACTCATGATGTTTGTGGCCCTGGTTCCATTGGGATCTTTAAGAAAGAGTTTGGAGAGAATGCTAAGGTAATTGAACTCTTATTTGTTATTGTTCTTGTTGATATGGCTAAATTGTTTGAATGCCAATTAATAATTTAATCAGTCAATAATGTTTAAAACTTGCGCTAGCTAACACATTGGTTGCATTATAATTATGTTTGGGTTTCTTACAGTATTTGTTTTTTTTCAAGGATTTGAATGCGCAAGTTCATAATTGATAATGTTTTATTTTTTGAGTTCTGCACAAAATGCATTGCCAAACCCCATTTATTACCTCAGGGAGTTAGGGTTTTTATAGTGTGCACTTATTTTTATTCCCTCTTATATGTATATATATATATATATATATATGTATATTTTTTGCTTTCTTTTTAATGTAGTGAGTAATTTTCTTTTGCATAAATCTTAAAGAATAATTATTGATTTGAAAACTGAAAGTTATCTATCTTTTCAAATTTTGCATGTGCATGCACTTTTTTTGAATTCACAGTTTTCCTTTTGCCATGTTTGAGTACGTGCCTGACTAGCTATGTCAATCTTGAAGGTTTGGGACCGTGAGAAAATTGTCATTATACCTGATCATTATATATTCACTACCGATGAACGTGCCAACCGTAACGTGGATATATTGAGGGATTTCTGCCATGAGCAAAACATAAAGTACTTCTATGATATCAAGGATCTTAGTAACTTTAAGGTATTGATTCATGGTTATACATTTAACTAAAATAAATTGCCTAGGTATGCATTACTAGCATTTTACTTTCTGACTTTGCAGGTCAACGCTGATTATAAAGGGGTATGCCATGTTGCACTTGCCCAAGAAGGTCATTGTAGGCCAGGAGAGGTGTGATTCTTTACAGATTCATCAAAGTGTCAAATTTTATCCTCTTATATTTCAGGCTTTCTCATTCAATAGTTCATGACTGCCTGCAGGTCCTGTTAGGTACAGACTCTCATACCTGCACTGCTGGAGCATTTGGCCAATTCGCTACTGGAATTGGCAACACTGATGCAGGTTTTGTCTTGGGAACTGGGAAGCTTCTGCTCAAGGTTTGTAAAATTGATTTTTCCTTTGTTTAGTTTCTGAGTTCTACAGTATTTTCAGTTCTTATTCTTACCTTTAATAGGCTTCATGCAGTTCATTACATTCAATGGATATATTAGCTCCAGTTAGATGTTTTATCATATCAGACTTTACGCACTGTTTGGTTTCTGTTGATATGCATACATCATTAGCTTGAGAACTTGCCTTGCAGAGAATATTTTACTTTCGTAAGATGTGGTTTTCCTGTGAAGACTAACTTATGTTTTTTTTTTTTTTTTTGTGCTGCAATTAGTGCTAGTCAAGCAATATTTTCCATTGAACTTGTGGACTGATTAAAACTTTCAACGTGCTACCATACTTATAGGAAATTCCCCAAAGAACATTAATGGTGAACATGCTACGGATGGATCTGAATAATTATTTGGAGTACATGATTACTCCTGCAGGAGCCTTGTCTCCATTCAAGCTAGGGTAGCTTTCCATAGATTAGTGTCTGGCTCTGGTACAAGCAGAATATAGACCAGAAATCTCTTTTGTCTTATAACAGCCTAACATTTTTTATTAGTGGATGTAAGAAATATGAGGCACATGCTTTTCAAAGCTTGTTCATGTTTTAGTGCTGGATTGTATGAATCTGACGAGCTAGATTAAATTGCTTAGCAAATTAGCCTCTAAAGTGTTTTTGCTTTTCAGTTTCGAGGGGTGGACATTGGAATTTCTGCTTCCATCTTGCTTCTGCAGATTTTTCACTTGTTAGTAGCTTGATAGTTTTACTTAATAGTCAACAAGCCATTGGCCTTACTTCAATGGAATTCGTTAATTCTTCTCATTTCCCATTTATTTGTAGACCTCAAGTCATAGTTGCACAATGTTCATTCATGCTATGCAATTTGGAGTTCTGTACTTTGTTATAAACTTGAGGTTTTGAAACCATGAATAATAACTTGAATTAAACTTTTGATAGAACTTGGAAACCTGAATACAAATTTTGTTGTTATGCAATATCTTTTTGGGCTTTTCGTTTATCCTTCTCGAAATTTTCCATAATGCTATCTTCAAACACTAGTTTGGTTGTCAAATTCCATTGCTCACTTGCTGATTTTCTCAGATGTGATTTATTTGTTAAATTGCAGGTGCCTCCAACTTTGAGATTTGTAATGGATGGTGAAATGCCAGATTATTTGCTTGCAAAGGATTTGATTTTGCAGGCAAGTTCATTTGTTTCTGGGACATATGCTTTCTTTTGTGGCCATCAACTTACTCTTCAATAAAAATATATCACTTAAATTTTTCTGTTTCTGTTCTGTTACATCTGGGAAAATGATTGTCACATTCCAGATTATTGGTGAAATATCTGTGGCTGGTGCAACATATAAATCAATGGAGTTTGTTGGCACAACTGTTGAGAGTTTAAATGTGAGTTAACTTTATTTTTTCTTTCACTAACATTGTGTGATCAGTGAATTTTTTATTGGGGTAGTTAATATCACATCAACTAATCTTTTTCTTGGTTGTTCTGACTTTCTATCATGGTTAGATGGAAGAGCGGATGACACTTTGTAACATGGTTGTTGAAGCTGGGGGAAAGAATGGGGTTGTCCCAGCTGACAGCACTACATTCAAGTATGTTGAGGTATTCAGATATACCATACATCATCAGATTTCTGTCCATTTTGCAAATGGAGTTAATTTGTCTTTTGCATATATTTTTTTGTGGACAGGACAAGACCTCTGTACCCTATCAACCAGTTTATAGTGATGAGCAAGCAAGGTAAATTTTTATTACTAAAGTATTACTGAAATAATTTCTTCAGGATCCTTGGAAAAGGATCCGTGAAACTGACATCTTCTAGTAAAGTTCAGTTAACCTAATGATTTTCTTATGGTCTTGTTTCTAGGAAACCAGATGATTTTTGGACTTAACTTTTGATAGGTTTTGCTTGTATCTTTACTACTTTTCGGATGAAACAATGTCAAAGAACCTGAGTATAAAATTTGTTAATCTTCTCAGCTTATTATGATTGCCACATTGAAAACCAAGTATGTTGATTAGTGCATTGGTCTTTTGGCACTAAGAGCACTCAATTTGTGAGTTAGTACAAAATGGAATTCTTAGATCAAATGAATCATTGTAAATTATTTGAAAATGCAATTGTTCTGTTAAATCATTAGCTGAAATAACTTTGAAATATTTAGAAATATAACTTAAGAATTTAGATATTCTACAGCTTTTACATTGTGCTATAATCAGGTTGTTTGTTTTATTATTTTATCATTTGGAACTTATGCTGGACTCAGAGAGAATTAAACTATCAGGTAAATAATTGCATTGTAGACATCATTCTATTTCTGGGTCCATGAAAACAACTAAATATTATCATATTATTCTGCTTCTGGGACCATAAAAATGACTTAATATTAACAGGTAGTTATCAGTAGTTTATATTCTTTTCTTCTTTTAGCTTGTTGCTTCTGTTTTTCATTTTCAATAATGTTGTTTTTTTTTGCCTCTTAGATTTCTTTCTGAGTACAGATTTGATATCTCAAAGTTGGAACCATTGGTTGCAAAGGTGTGCAAATTTATTTAGTTTCCTCACTGTATGTGTAGAATTTTTTATTTATAAAGGGTACTACTAAACCTCCAATGGCCCTCAATTATCATCGAGTCTTTGTATTTGTTTGATTGCTCTGTTTTTCCTTTATAAGGAATGATGTAGTACATATATTTTTGCAGCCTCATTCTCCTGATAATCGTGCTTTCGCAAGAGAATGCAAAGATGTCAAAATAGACAGAGTATACATTGGATCCTGTACTGGTGGAAAAACAGAGGATTTTATGGCTGCTGCCAAAGTTTTTCTAGCTGTAGTAAGGATTGTTTAAGTTATTGTTATTGCTGTGGGCTTACATATGTATGGTTTTTTATTGAAATATAAATTGTGAGTCTTTTCATCAGATCGTGTTTTGATTAGATTAGGCTATGTTTTCTTTTATTTGTGGTACTTTGGTAGGTTTGTTAATTCTAGATTATTCTAAATAAGAGGCTACATTGTGCCCTAAGTTGGCTTTCCTAGTTATTTAATATTTTGGATTTTTAAACTTTTCAAGACAACAAACATCAATGCCAGTGTATCATTCAGTATTCTTTTAGGTATTTTATGTCTTAACTTTTTAATGCTTTCACATTATTTACTTAGTACTCCTCAATTGTTTACTCCACATGGAAATTTGGTACTTTAAGTAATGTTTGGTTGCGAGAATGGAAGGATAGGGAAATAAATGTATTTGGACTTTATCTAAATCAAGCAACTTTTCTTCCTTTTTATGTATCTTGCGTATGTAATTAACCAAATTCATTTTCTGTTCTTGCCTACCTCTCTAGCAAACATAGCCTTGAGGAGACATATTTAGATCATTCTGCACTACATATTCCCCAGCATTAACCATTTGTCATTTTATTATTATAAAATGTGTTGATGAAAATGGAAGAATGGGTCATACTTATGCTCATTGTTTGATTGGGGCAAAGCCAACCTGAGTCTATCAATTACTTGTTTAAGGGAAGATGTTGTGTTGTAGGCTTTTACAATTAAATTTAGGTTTGTTTTCTTTTGAACAAAAAAAGAGAGAAATACTATAGGATAAATTTGCTCGCAAACTCTTAAAACAATAAAAAACCAAACTCTTTTTCAAACATCATATAGACCATGGAGCGAACAAAATTAGAAGGGAGGACAAGGATTTTGGGTTAGACATTATTTATCTTGATTTTCCGTAAGGAGTAGTTTTCTGTTCTTTTTGCTTTTGTTTCTCTAGTCAAGCTTATCTATCTATTTGCTTCATGTGCAGGGTAAAAAGGTCAAGGTTCCCACATTTCTTGTCCCTGCAACCCAAAAGGTTTATAACTTTGTAATACTGGATCATCATGTACATATGTCTGAATTTACTAGTTGTGAAGAACACAAATATAACAGTGGAAATTATTGTTTCAAATTTAACTATAAACTCTTTATTTTGTGGTAAAATTCAGGTTTGGATGGATGTGTATAGCCTCCCAGTGCCAGGGTCTGGTGGCAAAACTTGCTCCCAGATTTTTGAAGAAGCTGGCTGTGACACACCTGCAAGTCCTAGTTGTGGTGCTTGTTTGGGAGGCCCAAAAGACACTTATGCCCGTATGAATGAACCAATGGTAGCTACAGTTGTCTTTATCCCTTAACTAGTACACCATGTGCGCTTTATCAGCGGGACTTGTTTTATGTTCATTTCCTAATTCAGCAATAATCCTCAGTTATCATTTTTGAAAATTTGGAGTTTTTTTTTTTTAAAAAAAAAGCAAATGAGGAAAAACAAAAGCCTTGGGAAGTCATAACTTCAATTAATTCTAGAGCAAATCTGGACAAGTTGATCGGACATGCGGAAAATGTTATCAATAACTGCTTCCTTGGGTCTTCAAAGGAACTATACCACACAAAGGGTAGTATCCCATGCATTATGATTGGCAATTGCCGTTGTAAATGTCACATTGCGACAATGTCGTATATTTTAGATGCTTTATATTATATTCATTAATAATGTGTATAAAGCATTATGCTGGTATGCTTGTAGGCTCTGGGCATAGAAATGCAGCAAACAGATTGTGCATACTAAAGTGTGCAATGCATGTATCATTCTTTTTGATACACTTATAGAACAGTGAATAATAATTTTAGATCTTCCTAGTAAAATTCATTCTGTATCAATACATTACATGTGATGGGTGTTCCTTTTTTTTGGGAGAAAATGTGATGGGTACTGTTGATATTAACTAATTTGAGGGCTGTCATTGCAGGTCTGTGTGTCAACAACAAACAGAAATTTCCCAGGCCGAATGGGACACAAAGAAGGCCAGATATATCTTGCTTCCCCCTATACAGCTGCAGCATCTGCTTTGACTGGTTATGTCACTGATCCAAGAGAGTTCTTGCAGTGAGTAGGCTTTTAATGTTTTGTTTGGTATCTATTCATTATCACACAGTAACTTGAAAGTGGGATCAAAGTGGATATCAGTCGGTTGTAACAAAAGCTATAATTTTCAGCATGCGACGGTGGTGTTATTTATGTCCTGAGTTAATGAAAGACTGCATTTGAGGCGAATAAGATATGCAGTATATTGTACAACACTTAAACTACAGATGTAGGGAGACATTAACAAGTTTGAATAATATGATGCTTACCATGCAATTTTCATCCTTCATCGGTCTTCTATGTCTTGCACCACTTTAAATTAACCACCTTCTTCTGGGAGACAAAAGAAAAAGAAGTTAGCTGCAAAACAAGCTTAAAAATGTTCACTTCGCAGGAACTGGAGCAATGGAATTCTTTGGAATGTAGTTTTGGTTTGCTGTCATTATAATTTTATTGGTTTCTACTTGTGTTACTGTTTCAGTTGCAGTAGAAGCACAGGATTTACTCATATGGAACGACTAGCAATTCTTGAAAGACAACTTTTAGCCAATCTAAACAACATTGTCAGAACTAGAAAACAATGACCACTAATAAATTAAGAGTATCTTAACGCTAATGATGTTTATTAGCAAGTTCAGAAGGCAACCCGATTTTGCAGAGAAAGGGAGAGAGGCGTTTCTGGCTTCTAACAAATTGGTATAAACAAACTAGGAATGACTGGCCGTGTGTTTGTTAATGACCGCAGGTCTATAATAGTCAAGACAACCACTACCGTTTGGAAGGGTCAACTATTGAGAGCTTAAAGGTGTAATTTATTCCCATATTTTTACATCCTTCCATGAAATGTCAATGTGCAGTAATGTAGTATAATTTTAAAAAATTTTAAATGTGTTCACAAAATAGGATGAATTAGTTTCATCTCACAGATTTTTTCATTGATCAATTTTTTATCGTTAATCAAATTGAATTATTAACTGATTCTTAATTTGATTGGTTTGATTTGATTCTGAAGATATTATTCGTAAGTATATATGACACTCAATTGAAAATATGGAGAGTAAGAAAATTTTTTTTGCAATTTTCTCTATTTGGTGCATTCAGGAAAATTAGTCAATGAAAAATATTTTTCTGATAAAAAAGAAAACTAAACCTTTTTTCTGGAAAATGACTTTCTATTTTGAAAATGGAAAATCATTTTCCGGAAAAAGGGCTTAGTTTTCTTTTTTTATAATGGAAAATAATTTTTAGAACTTTAACAAACTCATTTAAATGAAAAATAAATAATATAAATACATGTATGTATTTTCATTGGTCATCTTTAACTATCAATATCTTCATCGGTCATCGTCGACCAGCAGTGATCAACGGCGATAGGTAGGACTCATAAAAAATTTATCATTTTTAATATATTTGTTCTTATATTAAATAATAAATAGTATAAATATAAAATATTTATGGTCTAAATGTTTTATAATCTTATAATCAAAAGAAAATTACTATTTTTTTGTAGTGTGCTCTAGCACCAGAAAATATTTTCTTTAAATAAATTATTTTTCGTAAAACAAACGAAACCTAAATATCATATTTTAATGAGAAATTGCAATTTTTTTATTGAAACGATAAGAGTATGCTAAGTTTAACATTTATTATTATATTTTAAATTTTATACATTTTAAAGATAATTATTATTTCTGAATGCTGGTCTATGAATTGAACTTAAAAAGCTTAAGAAGGAGCAGAATTTCTTAACTATTTGAACTAACCCTTAAAGTTAAAATGCAATACTTTTAATATACAAGATTCATACAATTATTTCCCCTCTCAAGACTTGTGATTCAATTTTCATGGTTGCCCATTAAGCAAAGACTATTGGAGGTATTATATTTCTTGAGAAAGGACTTGCTTCCTTAAAAGTGAGTACATCGTTAAATGGATGTGTCTCAGGCAGAATATCACCTGTCACTGAACGTACCCAAAACATGAAAAATACAGATTATAACAGAAGCATGCCTCCTCTAACAAAGACAGATATCATCATCAGTTTGACAAAATAACTAGGAGCTGGTCCAAACCAGGCACATCAAGCTGCATTAGTATCATTGGAACCGTGTGGACCCTGCTTAGCCGCTACCTTTTATGTTCCAATCAACCAAACACTGTTTTTAGCTGAATTTTAAGACTCGTACAATCCTTAACATAGTACCACCAAGGTTATGGCTTCCTCCACCTTGATCCCTACCTCCTCATCCTTATCACCAACAAGGTTAATTAGTACTTGTACATATATTTTCACATATTAAGAAGTTCTACTTGCTATTCACTACACTTACTGATTTTATTGTTTCTGTGCAGAATGATTTCGGTCTCTATGCCTCTTCAGCATCATCACCACTTTCTGTCCCAAAATTTCCAAGAGAATTGTGTCAGTCATGGCTCCTTAGCAATCAGAGCGCAAGCTTGCCACCACTGGTTCAGTTAGTTTCTAATCACTTAAACTTTTGTTTTTCTTTGAATAGTTATTGTTAATTTGCAGTTTTAGGTTCATCTGTGCTTATTCTTTGATTTTATGCTGTTTCGAGCTAAAGGGTACTAATTAAACACTTGGGTTGTATTTTGATATGATTTGCAGGTGAAGACAGCATTAACCATGACTGAGAAAATCTTGGCTAGGGCCTCAGATAAGCCCCAGTTGTTCCCAGGTGAGAATGTTTGAGTAAACGTTGATATCTTGATGACTCATGATGTTTTTGGCCCTGGTTCCTTTGCGATCTTCAAGAGTGAATTTGGAGAGAATGCTAAGGTATAAACTTTCTCCTCAATTTCTAAATCATGCCTGAAAGTATCTACTTCATACCTGACATTGACATATCAATCAAACTTGATCAAGGTTTGGAACCGTGAGAAAATTGTGGTTATACCAGATCATTATATGTTCACTTCAGATGAGCTTGCAAACCGTAATGTTGACATATCGAGGGATTTCTGCCTGGAACAAAATATAAAGAACTTCTATGATATCAAAGATCTTAGTGATTTCTAGGTGTAGTTTCATTATTATACACTTGAGTAAAATTTGTTGCCTTTTTCTTATCTTGGTAGGTTTTATTTTACTTGTACACATTGCAGGCTAACCCTGATTATATAGGTGTATGCCACATTAGACTTGGCCACGAAGGTCACTGTAGGCCAGTAGAGGTGTGATTCTTATGCAGACTGATCAATTTCATTGTTCTAGAATAGCTATTAATTGTTCATTGATTACTTCCCTCATCAGGTTCTGCTAGGTACCGATTCGCACACCTGCACTTGCTGGAGCATTTGGCCAATTTGCTACTGGAATTGGCATTACTGATGCAGGTTTTTTACTAGGCACAGGAAAGGTCCTGCTGAAGGTTCTCTAAACATTACTCTAATTCTGTATCCTGTGGCTTTCCAGTGTAGAACATTAATTTGAATTCGTACCTTCTTAATGTTGTGATTAAATTGCAGGTTCCTCCAACTTTGAGATTTGTGTTGGATGGTGAAATGCCTGATTATTTGCTAGCAAGGATTTGATTTTGCAAGTGAGAAATTTGTTCTTTGTTTCTTGGTTCTCTTATGTGATATATGGGAAAATAATTTGTATGCTTGCAGATTATTGTTGAAATATGTCTGGTGCAACATATAAACCAATGGAGTTTGTGGCACTACTGTTGAGAAGTGTGGGTAAATTTTTAGGTTCTCTTGTTCTACATATGTATAGTGGCATAAGGCTAGCAGCTTTGTGGTCGAACCCTGAGAGATCATTGTCTTGGTTGTGCTTATTTTCTTGTGATGGTTAGATGGAAGAGGGAATGACATTATGCAACATGGTTATAGAGGCTGGGGGGAAGAATGGGGTTATCCCTGCTGACACCACTACATTTAACTATCTTAAGGTATTTATGGATTGTATTTGTACTCACTGCTCATATTGAGAAAGCTTATCAAGGGCTTATATTTTTGTCTTCTGTTATAAACAGGATAAAACATCTGTCCTATGAACCAGTTTACAGTGATGAGAAAGCAAGGTACATTTTTATTACTAAATGACTATTTTTAGCTTCGTTGAGCATTGTACTTTTAACATTTCATTTGTATCGACATGAGTTTTTTTTTCTGTGCTCCTAGATTTCTTTCAGAGTACAGATTTGATATATCAAAATTAGAACCATTGGTTGCCAAGGTCTATTGCTATCATCTTTGTCTAGTTTTTGGCCAAGTGCTATGTTTCCTTTCATAGTTATTGACATAGTCCATATATTTTTGCAGCCTCATTGTCCTGATAATCTTGCCTTAGCAAGAGAATGCAAAGATGTCATGATAGACAGTATACATTGGATGCTGCACTGGCGGAAAAACAGAGGATTTTATGGCTGCAGCTAAAATTTTTCAAGCTTCAGTAAGGACTATTGCTTGCTTTTCTCATGTAAATTACATTGTTTGCTTTTTCACACTCAATCTAATCTGTTTTTGCTTTATATGCAGGGAAAAAGGGTCAAAGTTCCCAAATTTCTTGTCCCTGCAACACAAAAGGTTTGCAATTCTTGATTAATATGATTATGAAGGTCACCAATATAATAATGGAAAGATTCTTAATTTGAATCTTTGTCGGTTTAATTAGACTCGGACTATTTCTCGAACACACATCCTCGTAGTCTTGGAGACGACTCTAGTACTACTGAGCTGAAGTTCATCGATTTCACAAAATAAACTTAGTTACCATTTTAACAATAAAATTTTATTGCAAAATTTTCTGGTCTGGATGGACCTGTATAGTATCCCAGTAGCAGAATCAGGTGGAAAAACATGCTCCCAGATTTTCAAAGAAGCTGGTTGCGAAGTCCTAGTTGCAGTGCTTGCATGGGAGGCCCTAGAGACACCTATGCACGCATGAATGAACCAATGGAATGCTATTTGGCTTCTCTCCCTATAAGACTATAACTATTAGCACACTTTCATCTACAGAACTTGACCATTTTCAAGGGCTGTGCTACTGCAGGTGTGCGTGTCAACGACAAACAGAAACTTCCCAGGTCGGATGGGGCACAAAGGACAAATATATCTTGCTTCTCCCTATACAGCAGCAGCATCTGCTTTGACTGGCTATGTCACTGATCCTAGAGAGTTCTTGCACTAGGCTTTTACCTACGTTGTGTTTCCTCTATGGTGGAAACAGATTAGACATCTAAGCATGTTGTCCTGACGGGATGAGTCCTACAGTTTTTCCTTATGTGATGATTGTTAGTTTGGTACTTGTTTATGTGATGAGTTAATGTAATACCATCAATTCGAGGCAAATAGCATATGAAGTTCCCATACCAAAATGCTAGTAAAAATGTGGTCGGATACATTCCGAATTTAGGATAGTGAAACAATGTCAGGCTACCTTGCAGTATAATTAAAGATGCAATCAAATAAAAAAAAAATGTAATGCAGTACAATGCAATGTAATTGTTATTATAATTTTGTGTTTGATTTCAAAAATAGAATTTATATAATGAAATGAAATCATAATTTTTATTTTTATGTTTTATTTATTTAGATTCGTAATTACAAAATCATAATGATATAGACAATAATAATGAATGATAATAAACGTTAAATAATATCGAGATAATGGTTGCAAAGCCAAAGTGATAGATGCAAATAGTAATAGTTATGAGAATATTATAAAAAAAGATGGTGGTGATGAAAATAAAAATAAGTAGTAGTGATGAAAATAAAAATAAGTGAAATATTTATGATTACATATTTTTTTATTTATAATAAGCATTACATAAATTAAGAAAAATTGATTACATAATATATTTGATATTACATTACAATAGTTCTTTTATTTAACTAAAATAAAATAATAAAAAAATAAAAATGTAATCACAATTATATTTCAAACTTGAATTACATCTTACATCATGTAACAAAGCCTCAATTCAAAATCTTAAGTTTTAGGCTCAGTAGTTTTGAACTCTTGTAAGTTTATAGCAAAAAGGATTGCTCTTTTATCCTAACCTGAATTCCTAGGACCAATCTCATGGATTCTCCAATGATAAACACTTCAGTACAATTTTCCACCGATGCATCAGTCAAGACAAAATTAAACTGTGACGACTGTATAATTACAGTAAATTTTATCTTTAATAACATGCAAACTAATTTCGGCTGACTGACTGTCGAAACACACTTATAACATGAGACTATCTAATTTAAATTGTTAAGATAATTGTGTTAGAATCTTTAATTTTAATAAAAATATATTTATAAAATAAATTACACAATAGTAATTTATATAATCTGTTTAATTAATTATTTTATAACAAATATTAACGTATTATGGTACAAAATACATATTTTACCCGATAATTATATTTCCTTTAGCGTTGGTGCGCAGCTAAGAGAGGCAGTGACATAAGTGAGTCATATGTCTTAGGGTTGGTGCCTGTTGTGTTTTCTGGATTTGACTTGATTTGCACAAATTATATCATGGACTTAGATATACAGTCTCATGAATTTAGATTCACATGTACATGTGGTTTTAACTATATGTATATTGATATTGAAATATATGTATATTGATATTGAAACATAAGTATATTAATATCGAACTATATATAAATTGAAATGCATATACATTAATCATTAATTACATATTTATTAATTTTTAACTACATATACATTCATATCCATGATACGATATGAATTTGGATAAAAAATATACAAATTGTTTGGTTTGTGTATTATGAGTTGGGCTTCTAAGTTTTAAATATTTGGACAGGCCTGGGTTGTGTACGATTAAGTAAGCAAATTATATCATGGATTTTTGCTAATATAACAATATAGTTCAAGGGTCTATGACATGTGCGAGAACTAAAAAAAAAACATGTGTCTCAATTAGTCAATTTAGACTAGTAGTTCAGTTTTCTTTCTTTCTTTTTTGTTTCATTTTTTCTTTTTTTATAAACGATGTTTTTTTTTTGTGTATTTTTATATATTATAATTTTATATATCATATATATTAAAATTAATACAATATGAATTATATTAATATATAATTATTTGATATTATTTAATTATATTATATTATTATAATCATATAATTTATGTTATTATATATAAATATTATATGTAATTTATATTATTATATTGATTAATTATATTAAATATTAAATATTATATTATATCAATTTATGTTTAATATTATTAATATTAAATGGATTTTATGTTTTTTTTGTGGTTCATTTGTTACATTGTGTAGGTTGATTAGTTTAAATATACATTTTTATTTATTGAAAACTACATGTTTATTTGATATAAACTATAGATTCATTATCAACAAACTGTATGTTCATTTTTATAAATTATAAGTTCTTTTTTTATAAACTGTATGTTTATTTTAGTATAAAGTTTATATTCATTATCAGTAAACCATAGATTTATTTTTTGTAAACTGTAGATTTATTTTTTGTAAATTACAAGTTCATTTGGCATAAACTGTAGATTTACTATTTGTAAATAGTAGGTTTTTTTTAATAAACTATAGATTTTTTTTTATAAACTGTAAGTTCATTTGGTATAAACTGTAACTTCATTTTTTATAAATTGTAGTTTTATTTTTTTGTAAATTGTAGGTTCATTTACATACTAAATATAAAATATATTATAATTAATCATAAATTATTATATTCTTTTATTTTTAATCATAGATTTTAATATAATTATATTTTTTCATTATTATATTATTTTCTATAATTTTTATTTTATATTCTAATATTATATATAATGTAAAAATAAATATTCCTTAGATTAAATAAATTATATATATTAAATTGATTTTTGTAGAATAAAAATTTCATTTACTAAAAAAAGAAAAAAGATAAAACAAGATATATATATATATATATATATATATATATATATATATATATATATATATATATATATATGACAAAGAAAAAAAATGAAATAAAAAAAGAAACAAAAACATACAAAAATCTCATTTATAAGAAAAGCAAAAAAATGAAACAAAAAAAAACTGTTGAGGTGGATGTTTTTTTTTTTTTCACACATATCATGAATCCTTGGTCCATATTATTATATAAACAATAGTCCATGATATAACAACCCTAATTGAGTAACGTAATAAACTAATTGTGGTAAGTTTGTTTAAACTTTATATTTTTATGAGTTAATTGAATCTATTTATCTCAAATCTAAAACTATTTAATTATATATAGTATTATTTAATGAAATCTTGTTAAAAATTATCATCCCTACCAAAAATGTAAAATTGCAATTGATTCTAAAAAAATTATTTTTGATCGTCTTACTTTGATAAACTATTCAATAAAATCTAAAGTTAAATTCTTAATTTAAGTAAAAATATGCTTAAGATTTTTCACGCAAGTAAATATTTTATACAATAACATTTTATTTAAAATTTAAGTATCTTGTCAAAAAAATAAAAGAAAGAGCATAATTTATGCCTGTTTTTATCAACAAATTTTTATTATATTTTGCATAGTATTTATTTCAAATGAATTTGAAATTCATCTCATTTATGAATAAATGACTCATATGTAAATGTAATTTCATAATTTGTATTAAAATGCTTTCTAGTGATAAGATACAGAATATTATAGCTTGTCTCATTTTTTACCTGTAAATAACGAGATATTGAAGATGGAGCTGATTTAATAATATTTAAAAATAATGAAAAAGGAGTAATAGAGGTTCACGCAATAGTACATATGTTAATGTGGAATAATCATCGCATTTAAATTTTTATTATGTAATAGTCACCATTTGAAAGCAATAAATCATTCATTAAATGTAAAAAAGTAAATACAGAATTGAATTATAATTTAAAAGAGAAAAGCGATAATAAATACAGATAAACGAAAAAAATATGAATTATAAATTGTTAAAGAGTAAAAATTATAAATGCATATTAAATAAAATTAAGAAATTATCTAATTTGTGAAATATAATTAATTATAATAAATCAACCATAAATTAAATATAAAACATTTGTTTATATATATCCCTACTTAAAAATTAATTTAAAAATGATATAAATTGTTATATCTTGCAACAAAGAGATCATAGTTCACAGCACGAATATCACATAAAAAACAATTTAGATAATTATGGTAGGCAAACATTTCAAACAATCGTTTCATGCAAATTAATATAAAAATTTGTTTTAACGGGTCAAAATTTAACAAGTAATAATAAAATTAGCAAACAACAAAGAACAAGGATTAAAAAGATAATTAAGTAAAATATGGAGGACTAAAATTATAATTATAAAACACAATCATCAAAGAACTCTCCGTTTTTCTTCGTTCATATTAGTTCAAACTTGATTTCTAATTAGTCCATTTCTTTTAAAATTATTTATAATAATACTAATTTTAGGTCAAACTGAATCAATTTAAAACTTAAATCTAATTTTTTTTGATATTTTAAAATCATATTGTTTTTCTAATAAAACTCAACTGTTGGATATTAAAATGAGGGATGAGAGTTCAAGCACTAAGTAAAGCCTGAGAGTTTCTAATTTCTATTCAATCTCCTTGTTGTCAAAGATAATAAAAATGAATATGGAAACTAAATAGAAAGGAGGTTGAATATGGAAATTCACCACCACAACATGTGGTTCTTTTTACTGATGATGAAGAAGATGACAATAAAGGTTCCGATGACTATAAAATAACCTATTCCCAGCTTCAAGTTTGTTTTGAATATAGATGACTGAAAACATAAAATGGTCAAATTATGCCACTAATCTTTATCTTATTTTTACATTATTATATATAGCTGTTGAGTTCAATGGTTATTTTATATATAGTTACTATCATTTACTATCTAATGCAATATTTTTCTATAAATGTTTATCAGAATATCTCTATAGACTTTGCGCAAATAGGAACCAAATGGCCTCATATATTATCATGTCAATTATGTCACAAGCATAAAAATTTATAGTTTAAATTTGTGTGGAACTTGATTTTTCTAGTTAATAAATGGGCTATATGAATTTTAATTTTGCTCCAGTAGCTTGCATTGTTATGAAGTGTTTGCTTTGTTAGGTCCATGGAAAAGATATGACAAAAAGGACAAAAGGTTATCACTGTGTGTTTATATCTGGCATGCTCATCATCAATTCATAGGATCCAGTCTAGTCTAGTTATTAGTCTCCTAGTACAACAGTAAATATTAATTTCATGAAATTTCTTGTCAAAATCCATGCAATGATAGATGATATTTGCCAAAATTTTAGAAACATAATAATTAATTAAAGTGGCAAAACAAATCATAAGGGGGTGGGCATCATGGCCTGGCCCCCTCACCATGCTGAACCCCCACCAATGATCTTGAGGGGCACATGCATCTTTGATTTGGGATTACCTTACCTCACTTTTTTTACAAATACCCTTTTACTCAATTGCAATGTTTCAGCTCTCAAGTGGACATAATTGTCACTTTTCCACGCCCATCAGCAGTAGGATTGGACGACTCCAATATTATTAATACATGCAGCTACACTGCAGATGCATGAAACTAAATGTTGCTGCTTTGAGCATTCCAGCTGTTCTTGGGTTCTAATATCTATCATCACTGCTAAGGCTGTTTGTCTTATTTTCAAATTGGAAAAGAAAAGAAAAAGTTGAGTTGTTTGTAAGTGTTAAATCATTTTACTGTGCCAAATAAGTTAGAACAGCATTATTTAATCATTTTATACATTCATTTAAAAATAATAATTTTAATCTTTTTAAATATGAATAATTTCTGTACTATTGTGTACAAAAATTTCTATCTAGCATTGGCATTTGCTCAAGCACCAATTTCTTATTGTAAGCACATCAAATTTTAAGTTTCATTGTATTTTAAAAGCAATTTGCACATAATTCTACAACGCATTAAAAAGAGTGGTCATAACACATATCTTAAAGTTTATTTTATTGTATTGTCCGCATTTTATATTCCTTTTTATATTCTGCTATATTAAAGGCTTAAAACCTCGACCTTCTAGCATTTGAGATCAGCATTTAAGATAAGTATTCACTAACTGAGTTATAGTCTAATTGACATCATTAATGTTTTTGCTTGCAGCTACATGTGCAACAAAGTTATTTTAGACAGAAGAAAAAAACAAAAACAGAAGTTGGTGGGTCAGTGATTAACTTCATGGCCTAATTGAGAGAAAAGGTTAAAAAGGAACATAATAAAGGAACCATCATTCTTCATGACCACTAAGAGGTCTTTTCACTTTACTATGCAAGATATGGGAACCAGCAGGAAAATTTTCAGAACAGATGAAAGAAAGTTAAAACTTTAAAGGTGATGGGCATGGTTTACATATGGGATTTTTCATCAATAGTAGAATGCAGCTGTGCTCTAATCAATTACAAAGTAAAATTATCCAATGGGTTTATAAAGAAAATACATAATTTTGAAAAGTTAACGTAAATTTTAAGGGGAAATGGATAATTTTTAAAAATTGAGAACCAAATATGTTAATGTAAAAAATTTGTGAACAAAATTGACAATTTTTAAAAGTTGAGGAGTGCCATAGCCCCCCTCACCTTCCACCTTGTTCTGGCCCAGTTAATCAACATGGAGAATTCTGCTGTCAAATTCCAAATGATTGCATAATCCTTGAGCAAATTAATCTGTCTGTTTTTCCAGGGCAGTATCTTTTAACCCTGATCACACTTGCTGGCTTGGGCATTAGTAAGTAGGCCTTAACCTTGTGTTTGAAAGAGAGAATAATAAGGGGTAAGCAAAATAAAAATGAAAAATAAGAAAAAAAAGTATTTTTTTTTTTTTTTAGAAAAGAAAGAAAAATAAAAGATGAAAGAAAAATAAATATTATTTCACCTTCTTTATTTTCTCTCCAAAATCAAAAGGAAATATGCAAGATTGAAGGAATTTTTATAAAATTACAATTATGCCCATAACTTTTTTATTTTCTCTAATTTATTTTAATAACTTTGTTTTTTCAATAAATGACAAAATAAAAAAATATATGAAATAATATTTTTCTTTCCTTCCATATTTTGCATTCCAAACAAGAAAAAATAAAATTATTTTTCTTCCTCTCCCTTTTATCCAAATATGAGGACGAAAAATAAAACTTATTTTCTCTCTTTATTTTCTTTTCTCCCTACTTATTTTCTCAAACATAATGTAAAAAAGAATGAACACAAGCACAAAAGCAAAAAAATAGAATTGAAATCTAGTAGTAGATGTGATGGCCTTCTTCCAGTTTCAGTGTCTCACGAGACACTTGAATTTACATGTGCAAGCTTTGATCCAGTTGTTAACAATGCATTCTGTTCTATACATCAATTTCACATACGAAAATAGTTCAACAATTGCAAATGGCATTTCTTCTGGTATCAGGAATCCTTGAATGGAAAATGTCATTCACTCTGAAACAGATACTCGACTAATCGGCTTGATGACGCTATGGAAAACTAGTCTTTGATGATCAAGAATTCAGTCACTCGGGATACAGATTTTTATTTACGTCCCAATCTCGGTTTTTGTTCCAAATTAATATGTAAAACTAAAACCTGAAGGTTAAGGCTACATCAAAACGATGAATTCTCTGGCTCAGCTACAAAATTTATGCTACTTAAGTAGCACAAGCTTATGGACATGCCGTTACAAGAATGATGAACACTCTAATTAGTCCTGTCCAATAGTTGGTGGTGGCGGCTTTGTCATTTTGTCTAGGATGCATTTAATAATGTCATAGTTCTACAGATTATACCAGTTTATTAACTGTTGTACACTGGCTGCCATTGAAATAACAGCAAATCTAAGTGCTGGAACCGACTTCATTAATCAATAGTGGAAGGTTTGAATTACCAGAAATGGTTTGGTTGGCCATAGAAAGATACAATCAAATTGTGCCAAGATGCACATTTAGAAACATTAAAAAAAAAAAAAAAAAAAAGAACAGGGAAAGCCAAAACAAAGAGAATTTAAGAACATGAAAACCACACAAACATTAGAACTGAGTCCACTTAAGATTGCAGCAGACTCCAGTCTAAATATCAAAGTACTCCCATATTTACAGTATGAGAAAGCACCAGTCAAGTGTGCATGTTACCTGTATGGAAGCAATATTTTAGAGAAACAACTAAAATAAATAATATTGCCTACAAAAATTCACGAAAACCTGCGTGAACCAGATCATGGTCAAGCAGGAAAAAAAAAAAAAAAAAAACTAGAAAACATTGAAATGCAATCTTGGTGGAGAGTTTGGACTCATCGACTTTCTCTATTTCTGTCTTTGTTTTCAAACTGTGAGTTTCACTTTTTCTGAAGTTTAAATGAAGCGAAAAGAAGTGACCCTAAACAGGCTTGCTTCTTTGTCTTCCACTCCTCTCCTGGAATCTTGGAGCTGCAATTGAATGACAAACTAATCTTAGAAAGTAGAAGAAATGATACAAAGGGTAAAACTAACAAGCAATAATATCTTGAATGCTGATAGAAAATTTTGCATACCAAGTCCATTAGCTTCAGAGGTTCTCATGATTCGAAGCCTTTTAACAGAGCTGAGGAACATCCTGAAGAATACAAAAAAGCAAACATTGAGTACTATAACAATTAAATGAATTGAACTGAATTTATTGCAACAGCAGGACAGGATGATTAAGATGATTCATGAGTCCTATGATTTCATTTGTATTGATTCTACCCTGCAGCAATAAATTTGACATTAAAGGAATATACCCCCAAGGAACATCTCCGACAAGCATCCAGTCTCCCTCTTTATCTTCATAAGTGAGCACAAACTCAGACGAGCCATCCAAAAGCTTAGGGGAATTGGTTGATTGCTTCCTTTCCACGTGTGATCCTATAAAGGCAAGGTGAACCTTACTAAAAATTTCAAACCAGATTCAAATCGTTCTGTTATATATTATAACTGAGCAAGAAAAGAGCACTCACCAATTGAACTGATTGTAGGGGTCGACCTGAAAAACATGTCTTCCAATGTTTGTGCAAGCGTCTCATAGGAAGCATGAACCTTCAAATCAATCTTCCTACCAATTGGAACTCCATCCATATTCACCTTAACAAATCCAAGATGCCCTTTTTCATTACCAGTAACATTAGTCTTGTTACCATCGCATATTTTCTTCTTCAAAGGATCCTCAGATTTATCTTTTTCAGCAACAGACTTGTCTTCTTCAGATCTTGAAGCCTTAGCTTGGTTCACCAAGCTGTTAATCCTATAAGCCCTTATAGGTGGCCACCCCACAACCTGACTGCTTCCACGAAGATAAAGGTATAACATATATTATAACCAGATAACTGAATACCAATGGCTGGTAAATTCAATAAAAACATCATCTTAAAAAAAAAAAAAAAAAAAAAAAGGCATCAACAATTTAATTATCAGAAATTATGATTACGAATAGCAAAGTGTTTATATATCCTTGTATTGAACTATTTCCTTATCAGGAAGAAGAAGCGGCCAGGGAAAAAGGAGTAAACAGAGGAATTCATCTGCATGTATATATAAAGACTAGACTCACTTTTCTATATATAAAAAAACCAAAACATAAAAACGACTAACATGAAATTCAAAAATTTCCCTTTTTTTTTTTTTTTTGCTCCTGAGTTCTTATCAACCAAACAGAGCAGATAAACTAAAAGCAAGAAAAATTAAAGAACAGAAAACAAAAGAAGAATTCAAGCCTTACTAACCTGGCAGAAATAAGGGAACCACCCTCATGGGAAACAGGCTCAGCTGCCCTTTTAGTCCCAGAAACAGCACCAACAACACAGACAGAAGCTGTAGCATTATTACTGTTACTGTTATTATTACCTCTAAGAGGATGAGAAATCACAGAAGGAAAATCTTTAGCAGTCAAGATTCTCCCACACTGGCTCCATGCGCTTGCCTTACCCTTCCCTCCACCACTACCAAGACTCAGCCCCAGACCCAGCTCCAGCTCAGCCTCCACTGGGTATGAGCTAGCCTCAGCATCCACCACCAGCTCCACCTTAGACACAGCAGACTCATTGGTTGAAACCCCAGAAGAGCCACCACCACCAGTTACCCTAAGCAAGCCAAGACCACCATCCATATTGTCAATTCAAGCAAGAGACAGATGGGTGTTTTCAAGAATCAAGAAAAGGGTATAAAGAAGTGTATCAGAGAAAGAAAGAAAGAAAGAGAGCAGTTAAGGGTAGTGAAGGAGGAGAAAGCGTAGGTTAGGAGAGGGGAAAAAGAAGGAAGGGAGAGAGAGAGTTAGTTGAAGGGAAGGAAGGTGGTGGAGGGAGTGATGCGATGGGGCCCATGTGTCTGGTAGTGCGCCAAGCACTCTCACCACAGCTCCACACCCACACTGTCAATTTTTTCTTGACATGATCATGATGTCTCTTTAGAATCCGATTTTCTCTGCCATTACAGAAAACAGAAATAATGGTGAACAAAAAATTAATGCTAAAGAAAGAGACTAAGAATGGCTTGGGCTCCAAGTCCCGACATTTTTGTTGAAGATAGATCATTTCATCTTTGCCAGTATAAGAAAGCCTACTAATGAATCTAGTAATAACTGAGTACTGTAATTCTTGATAATATTAGTATTTGAAGTATATTAAGGACTTAATTTTACTGAGAAAAAAAAATTGAGATAAGAGAAATAGGTTAATGATGTGATTGAAGGCAAATTTACTTAGAAACATCATAATCAATAAAATTTTGATTCAATAGTATTGAAAATCTTTCTAGCTAGAGCTATGAATTTGCAGTTTCAAATAATATCTGGAGTTAGGATTATTGATCTATTCAATATCTACTTGCTGTTGTCAATATTAATATTAAGATTCATTTATTTAGTATGAAACTTGCTATATATAGAGAGAAAGAAAGCAAATATTCAATATATATATTTTTTTAAATAGAGAGAAGCTCGATTCAGCAGTGCACTTGCTGAAACTCCCTTAGTAATATTTAATATGATCTTAATTTTTTAAAAAAATGTGAGGTGAATAAAAGTATATGGAGTTTACACATAGAACAGTTTCAACATTAATTTCAAGGGCAGGTAGTAGATTTTAAATTCGATTTTCCTTATTTATCAATACGGTGGAAACTATTAAAACTGTAACTCACAATATTATTTTGGTCTATTAATCTCATAATTTTTTTTTAAAAAAAAAAGGAACTGTAATTTTAAGGTCAAGCACCTGCCCTTATAGGATTAGAAGTGTGTGATAGTTGATATTGGCAGCATGCATATCCTTAAGGATCCTCCAACACTAGTGTGTAGATATTGCATACCAAAAAATAACGCAATGTAATTAATCTTTCTTCAAGTTTTTTCACCTTTTGTTTGATAAAAAAAATTAATTTAATTATTCTAATATATTCCTAATTGGTTACTCATATATGAGAAGAATTTATACAAACATCATTCTAATTTAAATGAAAAGAAAGAAGAAATTAATAACTTATGAATTTTTAGTGCTATACTACTAAATAAAGAGTTCATATGCAAAGCAAATATATGCAAACACCTTTTGTTTATTACTATCACTATATTACAATAATAAATTTACAAGATTCCTGAAAAGAAAAAAATTTAATACCAGGTACAATGACAATATTCCATAAAATTTGAAAGTAAAAAAAAAAAAAAAAACAATATGCTTGAATTAAAAAAAATGAAATCAAGAAGAAATTTATTTTTTACTAATACTATGGAGAAATATTTAAATGGATGTAAACCATTATCGTTAAGATTAATTCAAGTATAAATATTGATTTAAAAGAATTAGCATTGGACAATATTATTTTAGTAAAATAATATTTTTTTCAAAAAAAGCAATTTCTTTGCTTATGTAACTATAAAAAGAACATTGTAGGAATTTTCCTTTAGTAGAAGAAAACTCAGAATTTTTATTTCTTTCTTTTTTATTTTCAAAGAAAGGAAAATGAGCAGATAGATTTATTTATCATATTAATTAAATATTTCATAATTAACATAATATAAGACATCAATTTTATATATTTTAAATTCATATAAATAATATATAAACTTACATATAATACATGCAGAAAGAGAGAAAGATTTTCAAAAGTCAGATAATTTTGTTGGATAATTACAGGATGAATGTCTGGTGAGTACTATACCTTTCTACCCCTACTTTTCCCCATCAATTAGCCAATAGTATACCACTAAAAATATATCAGAATATTATTCTAAAAAAGAAATCAGAATATAGATGATAAATAAGAAGTATTTATGAGGAGTTAATTAAAGAAAAACCAATAGCTTTAACTTTGAGCATAGGTTTCTCTTAGCTTTTAATATAAAAAGCATATAGGTTAAAGTCTAAAGGTTGTCTTTTTACATGCAAAAGCATAATCTAATCTTCCTATGTGCTGTCTACTATTTTAAGTACAAACACCTCAAAACCTTGTTTTATAAAGCCCAGACCTAAGAGAGAGAGAGCGATTCATTGTAATTGGGTGGTGGGGCTGCCCATTTAAAAAGTTGGGGATTAATATTATATTTACTTATCTCAAACCTTTCAAAATTTTTATTTTTTAATTTTAGTAAAATTAGTCAAAATTAATAAAATTTTGATAAATTTAACTAAAATTCAAATTGATGAAAATAAAATGATATATTACATGACATGACAAACCAACTAACATGGATTTTTATACAAACAATTAGTAAAATCATTTAACATTAGTTTTTAACCTCAATTAATATTATTTTAACTTAATATTTTAACGTAACGCATTATCCTATTATGATCAATTTGAATTTTGGCTACATTTGTCAAAATTTTATTAATTTTAGGTAATTTTATCAATATTCAAAGAATTGACTAATTTTATCAAAACTCAAAAATATTTAAATTTTAGAAGCCAATAAACCTTTTTAATATATATAGTTAATATATATTCTTTAATCAATTTATATGTTAATTACTTTATCGAGATTGAATCTTCCTTTGAATTATTTTAAAAATATATAATTTATTTAAAAGAGAATGCTAAAATTTAAATTTCATTAATGTAATCACTCTTCTCAATATTTTTAAAAAAATGTACAATTTACATCAATTTAGTGTACTCAAATGATGATCCAAAATTCTATTATACAATTAACCAAAAAAAAAAGAACTTATATTAGCTTTTTTTTTTCTTTTATTTTTTCATCCAAAGTATAAAAGGGAGAGAAAAATTAAATATAGGACCTAAAGATTCAAGATTAGATACACAAATCAATCGGATTATGTCCAAGATATATAACTTGTATTTGTTTGACTGTGATTGAAAAAAAATGAAATTCCCTCTTTCAAGCTGTTAATCAGTTTTTCACTCACAAATTTCTCTTCAAGCAATTCAATCAGACCCATATTGTACTTATCCCTAGAGCTAAGTATCCTGAATCTCTCGTCCATTATAGACCCATTAGTTGTAATGTAAGATAAAATTTTTTCAAAAATTTTGGTTAACAGGCTCAAACCTTTCTTGAACCTTCTGGTGGATGAGAATCAATCAGCTTTTGTTAAAAACCACCATATACAAGACAATATTTTAATTGTGCATGAATTCCTTCATCATATTAAACGTTCTTTAGCTCAAGGAAAAGCTAAAATGGATATTAAATTAGATATATCCAAATCTTATGACAGGGTCAATTGGGCTTTCCTTCAAGCTATCTTAATTCAAATGGGGTTTCATCCTATCTTCATTCATATTGTGAAGCAGTGCATTATAACAGTATCTTAAGCTATTCATTATAATGGTAAAATTACTCCTTTCTTTATTCCTTCTCGAAGATTAAGACAGGGTAATCCTCTGTCACTCTATCTTTTCTTATTTGTCACTAAAGTATTTGCGACTTATATCAGAAAAGCCTATAGCTTGCAATTTAATCCAGGAAGTTAAACTAAATCGAAGGGCCCTTCCCTTATCCTTTTTGTTGTCTGCGGATGACACTTTTCTATGCTTAAATGCTTCCTTGCAGCAGGCAATTAATATAAAACATGTTCTTATGAGATTTCAGGACGCTTCAGAGCAATTATTCGATTTCCATAAATCCTTTATTATATTTGGTAAATCTCTCCCAGGGTCTGAAGTGCCAAATCATACGGTTTTTTGGTATGAAGTCAATGGAGACTGGTGACTAATGCATGGGGCTTCCTGCGGTTTGGGGGACTAGCAAAAATACCACTTTCAACTACATGGTGGAAAGAGTAAGAAAATAGCAAACTGGAGCCATATATTCTATCACAAGGGGGCCGAGAGGTGATGTTAAGGTCAGTTTTGTCTGCAATATCAAATTTTACCTTATCGTCTTCTTCTTCCAAAATCAATGTGTTATAAAATTAACTCTCTCTTATCTAAATTTTGGAAAACTCAAAAAATTGATTCACATAAATTATGCCTTGATAGTTGGGAGATTTTAACTAAACCTAAAGCCTTAGGAGGGTTAGGCTTCTGAAGCTTATTTGGGTTTAACCTTGCTCTCCTAGCTACCTAAACAAGCTTGGAAGCTTATCACCCAACCCAAATCTATGCGAGCTCGATTGATTAAAGCTCTTTATTTTCCTAATGTGTCCTTTTGAGAAGCTAATATTGGCTATCGAGCTTCTTGGGGGCGAAGGAGTCTACTAGGTACTAGAAATATCGTTAAATTGGGTGCTCTTAAGAAATTTAATGATGGTAAGACCACCTTTTTATGGGACCAAACATGGATCCCATTTCTTCAGCATTTTCAATTATTTTCCTCCAAGAACTTGCAATGTAACTGTCATCGCGTTTGTGATATAATTAAGAATAACAGTTGGGATTGCACTGAGTTAGTTCCTTATATTTTCTCTCATGAATTGACTGCCATTCAAGCCACTCCTCTTGGGAATCCTCAAAAACAAGATCAATACATTTGGGCTCCGAACAGGTACGATTGTTTCAAGGTGAAATCTGCTTACTTTTTGTTAAAGCAATATGGTATCTTAAATGATCAACATGCTCCTTCTTCTTCTACGAGTATTGGCCTTGGGTTTTGGAGATTTATTTGGAGCATCAATTTACTATCTAAGATAAAAAAAAAAATCTTTTCATGAAAAGTCATTCGGAATAGAATTCCAGTTGTTTCTACTCTTTATAAAAGGGAAATAAAACATACCATGCTTTGTCCCTTCTGTTGGGATGCCCAGGAAATTGTTGAACATATCTTTCTGTTATGCCCCATTGTAGTACAAATATGGTTTGCATCCTTACTGCATTATAGACCTCATATCCAATCATGTATATCTTTTAAAGATTGGTTTGTCAGCCTAAGAAACTTGTGGCATTTTGATTATAAGCATGAGGTTTGGACCAGGATTGGTTTTGTCATCTGGAGTATTTGGCTAGCAAGGAACAAAGCTGTTTTTAATAAAGAGCAAGTCAAACCAATTGAAGTAGCGAAGCAGGCTGATAGATTCGCTATGGAATATCTATCTGTTAATAGTTTTAAACTCAACCTGAGTTCTTCTAATATTTCGATTCAGGTTCAAGAAACACAGCCTTCGATGCAGTTTGTGATGCTATGTGCAGTTTCCTTCAACTGTAGATTTAAGAAGGCAACATTCGCAACTCTCATACTTAACAAGAACAATGGCATAATGGATGGATTTACGCGTTTGAAGCCAAGTTCTTCGAAGCTGTATGCACAACCTCTTCTCCTATTGCTGGCTATAGACTTTGTTGCATATGTTAATATATGTAATATAGCTATTTGTAGTGATTGCATGCCTAGGGGTTACGCCTTTTTTGGATAATGAGAATTTGATTCCCTGGCAAATTGAGGGGCTGTTGGAACAAGCAAGAGCTAGACTTCCTTCAATACATGGTGTAGTTCTCAAGCAAATTCCACGATGTTGTAATACGCCAGCTTTATGGCTTACTAGAGTTCTAACCAAAGGAAGTCTCTCTTTTGCTTGGATTACTAGCCCTCCTCTTGAACTTCCTGGCCTTGTAAATAACTTTGCTTGGGTTGTTTAATATATTTACCTTTTGACCCAAAAAAATTGAAATACTAATTAACTCAGAAAATCATATTTTTATTTGATGTAGTGAGGGCTTTTGGACTTTCAAAAATGTATTATGTAATAAAGTAACATTTTCAGATTTGGTCTAATCAAATCAATTAAATTGAAAAATTCAACATTAAATTTTAATAGATTTAAATTGACTCTTCAAATCTGAAATAGAATAAATTTGGTCAAAATCATAAAATTAAAAGTGACTTACTATGTTAATATTGAATTGATATAATTTCAACTATTTCATAATATATAATCATTTAAGGCAATAAAATTATATCTATTATTTTTTAAAATAATTAAAATATTTATTTCATATTTTGGAACTATTATATATGAATAGAAATTTTTATTTAAAAATCTGTATTTATAATTAAAAAATATTTCATAATTCTTATTATGATATACATAGTATTAAATTATTAATTAAATTTTATTTTGATTCGATTTCTAATCCATAATTCTGTATTTTGATAAGATGAAAACCGATCTAAATTTTAAAATCTTTCACCATTAAAAAAAACTAAAATTTGGATAAATTTATTTATGTAAGCTGAGTTATAAGGTTGAACTTGGACAGCAGTATTATTCCTTAAGTGATAGCTAGCTTAGGTTACCTTCCTAACAAATACTAAAAGCAATGATAATAAGGGACCACCCTGAACTAATATTAGTATTTCTTTGGCACAGATGGGATTGTTTTAGCAAATAAATGAAGATCCAAAGCTTTAATAGAGAAAAGCAAAAGCTGCTTACCATACAAATTGTTGGCCTTTTGTTAATCAATTAGTTATGTCAGTGATGTAATTTAGTGCATGCATTATTTCATACTGTATATGTACACAAAAACAAACTTCACATATTAATGCATGACTTTAAAAGATGATAAGCAAGCAACAGTAAACTGACACAATATAACTATTATTAATTAATGCCCTTGTTTAATCAATATCAGCTTTTATCATCCTCAGAAATGTTTCAAATGGGCACAACAAAAGTGTCAGCCACAGAAAGCTTTCTTCTCATTCCATCTGTTATTGTTATATGAATCACATAATTGGCATTGAGCATGGATTTGAGAAGAACCATTAAGCAGGATTTTAATCTAAGTATTTAAAGGAGGAGTCTCCATACATGGATAAGAGTATTCATTGGATTTTGACACACACACATATATGTACATGACTGATTATTAGATTATTGTCCATTAAGCTTTTAATAAAAGAGAAAAAAAATTATTATTTATATTTTTTATAATATTTAAAATTATGCCTCATATGATATCAAAGAATGCACTTTCGAAAAACATCTTCTAATAAAATAATAAATTTTAGAAAGATATGTTTTGAAATTTGAATTTTTTAGTGTTTGATTCGTATGTTTTCTATTTAGAAATTGTATTAATTTTTATTTTTGGTTTAGTTATTAACTTTTACATGGATATATTTTGAATGATTAAGATACTCTCATATTTTATTTAATATGACTTGTGATATTTGAATCATTTTAACCTTTTAATAAAAAATAAATAGGTAAATTTAACTTTTATCGCATAACAAATTTTTTGAAAATTTAAATTTAATTTTTTTATTGAAATCCTACTCACCCATTTAAAATAAAAGATAAATTTTATTTTGACATGATAAATCATAAATCTACAATTGAGAGGATCCTAATTGTATTTTGAAATACTACTATATTTATAATTTATTAATGAATTTTTTTAATCATATTAAGTAATATATTTAAAAAATAATTATAAAACATTTTAAATATTATTTCTCATCTTGTAAATTACCTTTTAATTTTATACTTCTTGCAATTAAATATGCTCAAAGTATCTTAAATGAACTCTTTATATATATCAAAGTTTTCATTATAAAAAACAATCTCATAAAATAAGAGTTTAATGGATTTTTATTCTTCAAGTATATATAAAAAAAATTATCTAATGAGTCGAATTTTATTCTTTATTTTGATTGACAATTAATATGTTGTAAATTTCTATACATTTTATTAATTGATCTTTTAATTATATCTATTAGTAAAAATTAATTAAAATATTTTTTATTTTATAAATGAGATCCTTTTCAAAATTGTATTTCACTAACTTCCTTTAAATAAATCTTTTGACTTATGGCCAAAATAAAAAAGAGAAATTGAAAATAAAGTAGTTGTGATTAGCATTTAAACACCTTGACATTGTCATGGTCTCAGGCCGGTTATTATGGGTGTGGTGGGAATGTTTAATTAAGTGTAATGAAGAAATAATCCAAAAGATTAGGCAATGCAAAAGGTTGTCCAATACGAGGGACAAGCCGACAAGGTGGGAGCCAAAGACACGTGCCTTCTAGCTGCCAATTAGCGCCACGTCATCCAACAGGGTGCGCGGCTGACCCGGGGGAAGGGGACCTATTACAGGCCTCTGCTTCCTTTCCTTAATTGCGTCTTTTGTCTGTGACAGCTAAGCACCTTTGATACGATAGAAAAAAAAAAAAAGGTACGTTCCCACTAGCGCTAAAACCATGAAAAATAATTTAAATTTTTTGGAAGAAATTTTAAAAATTCCAAAAAATATTTAGAAACAATTTGTAGATAAGAACTCAAAATTCGAAGTCATTTCGATATTGTTAAACAGATACCACACGCAATAAAATAGTGCTAAATAAAATAAAATATGCTTCTCTTATATTATAATATATGATCAATTATTATTTTTTTATTCTCAATTAATATTTGAGAAAAAAATAAAATGAAGTAACAATATTTGTATTATTAAAAATAAAAATTACATATATATATATATATATATATATATCTTATTACATTTGGAGAAAAGTATGATAAAAATATATAAATGCTCGTCCGTTAATGTTTGTAGGACAAAAATTTTATATTAAATTAAGAATGAGCCTTGTGAAAATATATCTACTGATATGAAATAAAATATTAATTATTTTTATTTTTAAATATATATATATATATAGACACAGACAAGATATTTATGATATTACATACCTTAACACAATATAAATTTATTTTGAATATTAAATTGAGGATACTTTATAAATTAAATGATATGGATTCATCTAAAATTTAAAGTCTCATAAATTCAACAACTCATAAAAAAAAATCTAAAACAATCCAATATCAAATAATTTTCTTACCATGAGAAAAAATTATAACTTAACAATGAAATTTTCATTATTAAGCTAAAAAAATCATTTTTAATTTTGATTAATAATTATTTTGCTTATTGCTATTTTTTAGTATTAAAAATAAAATTTTATTATTAAATTAGCAACATTAACAATGAAAATAAATCTTTTTTTGACTTAGTAATTAAGTTTTTATTGTTAACTTAACAATGAATTTTTTTATTACTAATATGCATAAATTTATACTAAATTAGCAATGAGATTAAAAATTTATTTAGTAGTTTTCCATTACTAAAATTTGAAAATATTTATTTGTACCGTTTAGCAATAGATTTCAAATTTGTTGGCATTATGGATGAATTTCCTCCAAATTTTAGCTAAAGAAAAATACAGACATAATTAAATTTATTTATTTTTAAATGGAAAATGAAGTGGTGTATTACATTGAACTCTAAGAATGATATATATATATATATATATATAAACTCCCTCCTTCCCAAAATTAATAGTTTTGTTTTCATTTTTTGGTTGTTATAATATTTAGGCAGATTTTCTTATTTAGTAAGCATTGAATTATTTGATTTCATATTTTATCTTTAGTTAATTATATAGTTATCACTTGTAAATAACAACCATTTAATATATTTGTTGAAAAGTTAAAACAAAATTTGAAATTTGGATGTTTATGGTTTGATAATTTCATTTATTAACAATATCAATCATTTTTAATTTTATATTAGAGAGTAATAAACTCTAAGAATATTTAATAGAAGTACTATTCATCTAATTTCATTTAATATATTTGTTGAAAGTTAAAATAAAATTTAAAATTTTGATGTTTATGATTTGATAATTTCATTTATTAACAATATTAATATTTTTAATTTTACATTAGAGAGCAACAAACTCTAAAAATATTTAATATAAGTAATATAAGTACTATTCATCTCTGTTTAGTATTTTAATGCTAATATAAGGATATAATAGAAAAAGTTAAGTAAAAATAAAAAATCAAGTAAAAACAATCACTTTAATTAAATTATTTAATATTTTTTAACTTGTATGTAAAAAAATAGCTTTATCAAATTAGGATGAAAGTAGTATAAAATTATTTAATATTTTTTAATTTAATGTTCGTGGTTTTTCTGAAAAAAAAATTTTGTTTTTTATTTTCTTTTTTAAAATTGCATTTACTATTCATATCCCTATTTTTTTAAGGTTCAAATTTATGAAATATTGAAAAAAAAAAAACTTTTTATAAAATCAATAAGCTCGATATTATTTAGATTGATTGAAAGAGAAAATTTACCGCATAAAGGGTCTAAAAACTCCTTGATGTATTACCGTAAAAGCAAGTTACCTAGGTTAGTATTAGAGAACAATATAAGAAAAATAAGTTATTCTAATTTACGATTGGATTTTAAGCTACCTAGGTTAGTACTATAATTTCTTTTTTTTATGGACACATTATATATATAAATTGAGTGAGCATACTTGTTACTTTTCAATTTTGTCATAGTTATTATTTTCAGTTTAATTACAATTAAATAAAAATCAATTTTCATTTGAGTGTAACAAATTTTTACAGAGATTCAGCATTGTAAATTTTTCAGTTAAAAAAGTTAAAAAAAAAAAGTAAAATATTTTTGATACCACTGACAGGAAGTGGTATTTGGTTCAATTGAATCAATAATTCGATTTGATTTCATAAATTTTAAAATTTAGTTTGGATAAATTTTATTTTCTAAAAAAATTGGTTAACATAGATGGGTTTGATTTTGTTTTGAGATATAAAAAGAAAAAATAAACTAAATTGAATATATATTTTAAGAGAATAGAATAAAATAAAATTTACTTGGATAAATATGATAAACATAATTAAAACACAGTATATATTATCTACCTAAATGTTATATTATGTCTATAAATAATTAAAATGGTATAATTTATATTAAAATTTAAAATTGATTTTTAAAAAATTTAGTTAAAACCATGATGAACCAAACTACACCAATTTTTTGTTTGGTTCAATTTATGATAAATTTCAATTTGATTAGTTTATTAAAAAAAAAAAGAATTCCATTTAATTCCATTTTTATAAAAAATTAATTGACTAAATACTCACCTCTAACTATTGATGTAGAATCTTTTTTTCTTTTTTTGAAGATGATGAAAAAATAAGAAGCATTTTCTATCCCCAATCTTAATGAACATAATTTTGGTTTCAAACAAGTGCTAAGCACAGTTTATTTATAGTAAAAAATTTGAAAATTTCTAAAACTTGATTGAATTCAATTTTTAAAAAATTTTTAAAAAAAATTGAATTGAACCAATAATAAAAAAAATTAAATAGACTCAGACAAAATAAAAATTTGATGCAAAGTGATTCTACATAGTCTAATACATATCAATTCACTTTAAATCAATCCTTAATTTAAAAGCAACAAATTGATTCACTAGATATTAATGAATTTAAATTTGTCTATTAAAAATTTAGACTATCAATTTTATTTAAAAAAAATCAAATTCAATAAAAATATTAAATTAAGAACTATTCAAGTCCATTAGCAAGTTGTCAATTCGTTTAGAAGTGGGAAAGTGGCCACTCCTTTTGTAGGAGGAGTTAGCCACACTTTTTTATCCCATAATTTTTTCTTAAATATTATGTTCAAAGTCTTGTATCTTTTTATTTACAAATTTACTTTATATATATGACTTATCATTACAAACATTTTGTAACTTATTATTGTTTAAAATTAATTTATTATTACAATACTCATTAACAATATAAATTTTAAATATTTTAAATATGTCCACAAGTAATTATATATTTAATAGTATATTATTCGTATAAATATATTATCTATATAAATTATTTTAATATTTATATTTTCAATTGTATATAATATATTTACATGTGTAAAATTATATAAAAATAAATAATATATGTGTTAGTTTGATTTGTTTACTTTAATTTTGATTCAATTAATTCTGATATGGTTATCAATGACGGATCATAACTATATTGTGTATAATATTTTTTAGTTTAGATTTGGTCCTATTTTAATATAATTATTCGGTTCAATTTAGTATCTAAAAAGAACCATTCTCTGTCTCATTTTAAATTATAATTATATTTTAATCCATTAAATATTATATTAATTGAAAAATCTAGCAATATAGAAATACAAAATTTTATATTGTGAAGATTTTATAAATAAAATTTTATATTTATAATATATAAATAAAAATCTCAACTTAAAATATTAGATGGTATTAGTGGAATGTTAAATTTGACTAATCAATAATATGCACAATCTATTTCAATAACTGTTTGAAAAATATTATCTTTGGCTAAAGTGTAATCTATTAATCTTCAAATGTAGATATTTCATAAGATTTAAGACTTATTTTATACTACTATTTAATTATAGATTTAAACAATCATACAATAATGATAAAAACTTTCAAACTCAAAAATATACGCATAATAATATCAAAAATACACTATAAAAGTAATAAAAAAAAGTAAAAAATTTATTAACAATAATAAATTAGAGTAAGAAAATTAAAAACTTCATAAAAAGAGAGGTAGTATAACATTATGATCAACAAATTTTTTAAAAAAATAATAATTAAGAGATGTAAACAAAAATTTAGAGAAATTATCTTTAGCCACAGACATGTCCAATAATATTGGAACCCACTTTTACTCAAATATTTTATATACCATACATCATATAAGGAGGATTTCTCAATCTTTTAGCCTCCCAAATTTAGTAAGTAGTTAACTTGATTTCATGTTGTGTTGTATTTTATATATATATATATATATATAAGAAAATACTTTAAAAAATTAAAACAAAAAAAAAGTGTAGTTCTTTCATTGGATACATTACTTTTTTATTTATATTATTTTTACATATTTATAAATGTTGAAATTTTATATACTATTTGAAAATTTTAAATTTATATTTAAATATTAAATTTTATGAGAGATATATTGTGATACAATATGATTAAATTAAAAAAATATTAAAGTTATATTTATATTTTATTATAATTAATTGATGAAATTATATTAATTAATTTATATTATAAATAATGATAAAAATATTTTAAAATTAATATATCATAAAAAATTGATTTAAAAATTTTATATATTTTAAATAAATAATATCAAATAAATAAATATGTAGATTAACAACTTGTTTTTACTAACAATTCAAGTAATTTTTCAACAAAAAATATATATTAAAAAAAAAAACAGAAGAAGACAAGAAGAATGGCCTAACCCACATTTGACTTTCTATCTAACATCGAACCTCGTTGTGCCCATCCTTAAAGCTACGCCCATTTCTGATACCAAAAACACCAAAGTGCAACATTAGCGCAAAGTATCCAGTTACCCGACCCGTCAAATAAAACTCAAATTATCTACAGACGGGCTCCGTTTCACCCAACCCGATTTCTTCCTAGCGGAGGGTCCGCAACAAATAATGGAGCACTCAATGCCACAAAACGTACCAAAGCAAGAAAACAGTCCATCACCTTCGCTGCGCCTCCTATTATGCTTATCCACCCGTTTTCCACCCCCCATGCCGAAACCCGACGAGTCACTACGGTCATACACCGGTGGTAGCTCCGCACGCCACCTTTCCAACTTGGACTGCAGCCCTTCCATGCTGCTTTCCAAGCTCCAAGAACCCATTATCTCGCTCTCCGTATCTTCCACCCGGTACTGATATTTGTTCTTGACCATAGCCGCCACCACCTCAGATGCCGATGGACCGAGTTCGGAATCCGTTATAAACGGGGGGCGGTTAATTTTCAAGAAAGGGTCGTCATTACTGGGTTTCACTTTCTTGACCTTATTATTATTAGGGGTGCCGCCGGAGATGTCTGACCCGTACTTAGCATTTGTTAGTCCGCCGAAGGCGAATCTCCCACCTGGCGCATAGTCCAATTTTCCCTGTTTGTTAGTAATACCTTTCTTAAAAATATCAGAGCCCAATGCTATCGAACTTGCAGCTGTTGATCCTTGTTTCTTGAAAATGTTACTACTTTGGTTTCTCATTTTAGAGGTAATAATATCTGAGCCACCGATCATGGAACTTGTTTCGCTTTTCGCACGTCTGAGTTCAGGCATTGGATTCCACGGAAGCAACAACTGATTCTGATTATCGCTGTTTTTATCATCTTTTCCTTCTTTATTATTATGGTGATGATTAATATTTTTATTATTATTATCCTTTTCTCCCATCAAATGTCGGTAACCAACAGCAGAAGCATTCTGCGAATACAATGGCATGCTACGTCTAGAGGAATCAAGAAGCGCCACCCCAATGTTTAAAATACCTTGCGGCCTCCCAGAGGGGCGGCGTACCTGAAGGGCGACGAAGCGCATGCCGAGCTGAACACCATGCTGTTGGTGGTGGCGGGGGAGGTGGGCAGGAGGGATCAGGTTACCGACAATGACGCGGACAGTGCCGACGTGGATGTCGCGGAACCAATGGACGGCGTAGATTTCGATCATGATGGCAGAGGTTTCGGCGTAGAGGAAATCATCGTCGACGCGGAAAACGAACTTGTCGTTCCATGTAGGGTTGTTGTGTGCGCGGTTGTCGACTCTTGTGGAAAGTTTGCGGTCGGGATGGACCCATGCAACAGCGTAGGTGCGCATCTTACGTGAGACCTGGGCAAGGTCTTGTCCTGATATCACATTGAGCTCCAATAGTTGAAATGGTGATGGTAATACTCTTGACATTATTGTCAAAATTTTGGTATATATTTAGTTTTAGGTTTCAGGTGCGATTTTTGGTGGTAGAGATGAGAGGGTTCCGCTCGTCATCCTAAGAGAGGACGACGAGGGGAGAATAATTCATAGTTGTACAAATCAGATAAAATTTTCTAATAATTGACCTTATTTTTCCGTATGTATGAAAAAACCAGCGAAATGAATGGAGGTTTTGGTATTTGTATGGCGTCTTAGATATAGGGAAATGAAATATTAGTCATCGGGTGTCGTTGAATTGAATTTGTTTCAGACGAGATGAGATGAGAGTTCTCACTATATTTGGGTAAATTAGCTAGCTAGGTTTTTATTTTTTACTAGTAATGATTTTCTGTAATTCAAAGTTCCACCTGTGAATTCAATATTAAACTCACTATAATTAGAATGTCTATATTTTTGCCCCTACTCTCTAATTCTATAACTCATATTGAGGTTTTTTTTTTTTTTCGGGGTCAATTAGCCTCCATTACTTTGGCATAAATTCTAGTCTTCTAGAATAGAAGTGGTACGAAGCCTTGTTGGGTGTAGCACTTCGTTGTATCAATAGTGTCATCTTGCTTAAAGACGCATTTTGATCTTTTATTTTTTTTTAAAAAAATAAATTTAGTATAGAATTTTATCATTTAATGTTTGTTTTTGTATTTTTAATTAATTTTTTTTATCTTTATTTTACATACATATAAAACTCAATTTTAAATATCTAAATGAGCTCTTATACCAATAGTAATTATATTAAACAGTATTTGACTTTAATTATTTTAAATATACAATTACTTTTTATAATATTTGCATTCACTTTTTGCATGTTTCTAAACAAATTTCATATCAATATGAAAAAAACACATAATTTCATATCAATATGCAGTTCCTGTCAGCTTGTTAGATGTACTTGAAACCATGATATATGAAAGGATAAAATCTTTGAAAATTAGATCAAATTAAGCATTTAAATGCAAAGGGCACAGCCAGTACCCCAATCCTTGAAAATCCCTTTTTGCCTTTTGTTCTAGTCCTAATTCCAGTTCAGCCTTGAATTTTTATAGCCATCAAGGCATATGTATCAAGTAAAAAAATCACATCTGCGGAGTGACCAAGGAAATTTCAACCTGACTTACAATTGAAGGTCGTTCAATCACATGCTGATTTTTCATTTCGTTTAAGAATGTGTTGGGCTACTATTATTACTTATTTTGTGCCTCACTTCCTTTCGAAGCCTAACATACCTTCTTAATCCTATGGCCATGGATTGGCGGCAATGCATAATTGGGAATGCATGTTGCAGAGAGGAGAGCTTAGGAAAATGGACATTCTCGTAATCTGTATATTGAAACATATAAAAGAATCAAGAACAAATAACGCAACGCAGTGGTGCATATTTACTACACATTACACTTAGCTGATACAACGAATAGCGAGGGAGACAACAAGCCCTGTTCCCTTCTCAATAATATATTCTTACAGATGAATGACTATAGCTAACCTCTAATCTCTTCCTTGGGATAAGACTGAATATGCAGTTGGATAGCATCCTAAAGTTATTGTTCTTGTTTGGGGATAATTTGTAAAAAATGGTAAATTTGAATTAAATTAGTGAAAAATATTGTTTTAAAAAATAATTATAAAAATACGGCATTTAGAAAAAAAATTAGAGAATAGAGGTAGTCAAAATAGTCAATCCGTCAGTTAAACTGTCGAATATAAAGAGAAAGGGCAGAATTAACTGAAAGAAAAAAAATTCTTTTAAAAAATTTTAAATTGGTCTGCCACTTAACTGACAGACAATAATGTTTTTAATCTTTGCATGCACGCAAAGAAATATGAATTTTCATTTCATACAAATTTTTTGAACAATTCAGTTAAATAATTTTATTATTTTTCAAATTTCAATTATTATTTTTAATATTATAATAATTTAGTAATCTAGAAATATATTAATAACCATTTTCCTTTTTATTTAGAATTTATTTAAATTTGTATATATATTACTTTGGTTAAAAAAATATATACCTTAACTAAAAAAATATTCAAATTATATATAGTGGGTAAGAATATTTTTCTACTTAAAATTAAAATTAAAAATATATATTAAAATTAATTTTAAAATTTAAAAGAGCACAACTAAAATAAAATCTTAAAATATAACAATATATATATATATATATA
>CATIWR010135375.1:0-18690 GCA_949677035.1 Omphalea diandra | reverse complement strand
TCATTTGAGTTTATCAATTTCTCCAATTTTCTTGTCAGGCACTTCTTCTTCACTGCAATGCTCTTTGTGTATGGCCGCATTCTCAGTCAACGGCTGGTCAATACTGTAACATCAGGCAAATTCTTGTATCAACTTGTGAGCCGCCTCATCAAGTATCATATGGCTATTTGTTATTTCTTGTATATTGCAGGTTGGTTATATACTTTATATATCCGCCTTTATGTTTAGGTAATGTGCAATTGGGTATTTGCATTTAGGATTTTCTTATTGCCTTTTACTGTGAGTTTGTCCTGAAATGTCTTTATGATCAATTGATTCTAATATGGGTTACTGGCATTTCTAAAATTGTTTCAGGTTTTATGTGGTTTATTCTTACACTAAAGAAGAAGATGTACAAGTATCAGTTTGGCCAGTATGCATGGACACATATGATTCTTATCGTGGTGTTTACTCAATCCTCTTTCACTGTGGCCAATATTTTTGAAGGAATTTTCTGGTAACTCAAACTTTTTACTCAAACTTATATGGTGACTTCTTCAATTTATATAAAATCAATTTCTGTAATCTATAATTATGTGTAATAATTCTTCTGTATTTTGACGGTGTCAAGCTTTCCACGGAAAAATGGAGGGGCTGTCTTCATTTTTATGTTAATCTTAAATTTTAAGGTTTTTGTATAAGCTTACTAATGCTGGACTGGTTGGTAGAGCAGCCATCTTTTATGTTCAAATTGAAAGGCAATTATGGTATTTAGGGTTCACACTTAAGGAAGAAGGGAAATTACAGTTAAGAGTTCAAATTGGAGCTGATTAGAGAGAGGAAAGAAAGAAGAGAATTAGGTGGGTGATTTGAAGCTATGAACTGTAACACGAGTGTTGAGCAGCAGAAGAGCAGTCGCAATAGAGGAAGAAAGAAAAAGATATGACACTTAGGCACCAAAACTTCTAAATCAAATGCTCAGAATTCCATTGTATAATTATATTTATATAGCTTTAGTAATCCTATATTCGTACAAGGATTTGGAAAAGTCCAAACAAATACTGAGCACGATGCTACAACAACTTTTAAATATTCCTGATGATAATAAAAATTCCTTAATAATACTAAATCGTAATTTGCGTAATTAGAAATTAGAAACCAAGGTATGAATTTCATAATCATGAATTAAATTGAAATAATCCCTAAATTTGATTTTCCTTGTCCGCAACATTCTTCTCTAGTTGAAGAAAACTTATCCACAAATTTTATAATGTTGAATAATAATCAATTGGAGTTGGAGTAGATGGAGTTTTGTCTACTTGGATGATAGCAACAAAAATGTGTATAAACTTCATGCTTTGCTTTGCGTCACCAAGTGTTTCATCACATATAAAATGAATCATAGCTTGCAGTGTTGAAGAACTCTTGGATTCACCAACAAGAAAATAAGCGGAATTTGCAATCTCCATGGTATATTTGCCTTCTTTTTCCAAAGCTACTTCCACAAAACTTTCATACTCATCTTTATTATCTTGAATTTCAGCATAATTCTTTGATGTCTTGATGCAACTTTTGATTTTTCATGTTCTTCTTCCCTTTACATTCTTCCCCTCTATTGTTTCGAGTACCTCTTTCACCAATTAGAGTAACTCCATACTCTTCTAGTGTTGCTTTCATCTCTTTGTTGTCAATGGGCCCTCGTCTATGATTTTGAATAAGCTTATTTGCTAAAACATCTTGCCTTATTTTGTCTTGAGACAAAATATTTGAGTAAGCATCCTAGGCCGTATAATTGGAACTAAATTATTGCTAAACAAAAGAATTGCGTCCACGCTTCTAATTGTTTCGCTCTAACTTGTAAAAGATCATTGAAAGTTAAAAATTCAGGTAGCAAGGAAGGGGGAGCTCTTTAGACTTTAGCGTGGATGGGTGGTTGGGTGGCTAGAGCAGGGAGTAATACATATATTCTCAAAAAATAAAAGTTGCACTTGTATTTATTCTTTTGTATTTTATAATTAAATAATATTTATTTTGCATTTTATAAATGTGTATAAATTTAATTAACAAATTGAATATTTCGGTGTATAATGTAGACAAAATTTATTGATAAAATCTATAAAATTAAAGAGTCTTCAAAAGTTTGGAGGTGCTAAGTTATAAAATATTTCTAAATATGTATATACAAGAAAAAATTAAAAAAAAGGGACCAAAGATCTTTGTTTTTTTTTTTTTTTTTTGGGGGGGGGGGAAGGAGGAGGAAGTAACTGTATGCATCCATTAGAGAAAGCAACTCGTCCAACCACTACCATTTAAGCATTGATCTCAGCTTGTAATCTTTGAATTGTTGCCCAAGTTGCACTTCACATCAAGTTCAATAGTTCTAATACCAAGCCGATGTAGGACAAGTTGGTAAAGTAGCCAGAATTGCTTTTATGGTAGGCAATTGAAAGCCAATTACGGTTTTCGGATTTGGGTTCAAGGAAGAAGGAAATTTAGATTTAGAGTGTGAATTAGAGTGAGGAAAGAAAAGAACTAGGTGGGTGATTTGAAGTTGTGAAGTGTGAATATAACCATGGATAGAGTTATAGATCTTAATTAGAAAAGAATCAGTAGAAAAAAAAGAATCCAAATTTATCACTATATTTCTTGAAACAAAGCAAAAAGAAGCAAAAAATGCAGCAGAAATCATGGATCAGTTAAGCCCTCTTGGGGACTTGCTTAGGAATAAGAAAAAGGTAAATACATGAAATAAGGGTTGATGCTATTTTATAAGGAGTTTGCAAATATGTCATTCCACAAAGAAAGAGAAAGAAAGAGTTTGAAACAATTGGGATTTTTTTAGAAATTGGACACAGTTACTAATCAATGATCTGGCATGTACAGTAGCAACATAGATTTAAGGACAACAGGGACCAAGCCTTTCAAATCAAATTGTTACAATATCTATATCATAACCCAAATTGTAGGAGTAGCTTGTTCAAAGGAATTTTGAGATTCTTTTCTAGTTTGATTCTTTTGTAGTTTAGCTCACTTGCCTTGTATATATATCCATGTATATTTTCTCAATTGAATACAAGAGAGAAACACCTTTTACAACATGGTATTAGAGCTTTTTTAGGAGAAAAAAGTTTTTTCGACATTTTTTCTCTGCCCAGGCGAGCAGAGGTTCTTTCTGGCTTGCCCAGTGAACGAAACCCAACTTGGGTGTTTGGGTTAGTTACTTCCGGTCCCTAAGAGATGTCATCGCCAGCCTTAGGAGAGTCATGACTTGCAGATCAGCCTCTCCACCAACTCCAGTCACCGAAAACCTTGCGGGCAACCGTCATGAGACTCCCAATGGATCTGTCCTATCTTGCACGCGCCTGCGTGTGACGCTTCGGTCTGCCATTGTACTTTCTCTGCTTGCCTTTCTTAGAGTCGCCTCGTCCTCCTGAGCACATTGGTGGGGTCAGTTCCTTCAGTTCTTTTCACTAGTGTGTGCTCTTTATATTTGGGTTTTGTTGATTTTCTGTTATATTTTTCGGGTTCAATCTGTTGTGTTGCCTCCTTCAGTTCTTTTAACTGTTGGGTTCGTCTGATTGAGTTTGTTTGGTGTCTCTTGTGATGGCTGAACAAAAAAATTTGGTTATGTCTAGTGTTTTTCTTGTCTTATCCAAAATTATTGAACAAAAGTTAGATGGTTCTAATTATTTAGACTAGTACAAGAGTATTCGCCTCTATCTTTGTAGGAATTCTAAGGACACTCATTTAATTGATGGTTCACCTAATAATGACACTCATATTGAATGGTTGAGAGATGATGCTCAGTTATTGTTACAAATTTGCAACTCTATTACGACTTAGATTGTTGGTCTTGTCACTCATTATGAATATGTGAAATAATTAATGGAGTATTTATCCTTTCTATATTTTAGTAAAGAAAATATCTCTCGTATCTATGACGTGTGCAAAGTGTTTTATCGAGTTGAACAACAGGATCAGTCCCTTCAGGCCTATTTCATGAATTTTAAACGCACTTATGAGGAGTTAAATGCCTTGTTACATAATTCCCAATTCGAAACTCAACGTGACCACATGGCGGTCATAAGTTTTCTTGTTGGTCTTAATTCCCAATTCGAAAATGCTAAATCCTAGATCCTAGCCAATACTGAGATTCCTTCTTTAGAAAAGGTCTTTACCAGAGCCCTTCGTACAAACACTGGTGCTCTTGTGTCTATTATACAACATTCTAGTGCACTTGTTAGTTATCGTTAGGGCACAACTAACCAATCTTATATTTAGGGTTCTAGTTGAGGTGACGGCACCAGTAGTCGAATTGACAACAGCCGAAATACAGAAGTAGGTTGTTCTTATTGTCATGAACCCGATCACACTAAATGAACTTGTCAAAAATTACAAAAGAAAAATCAAATGTCTTATGTTGCAACTACCAATACTGCTCCATTTTTCGTTTAGACTGTTACAATCTCTGCAAATGAGCATATACAATTTCTTCAATACCAAGAAACATTAAAGAATTTATCTCGGTCTATCATTGCTAATGCTGACACCAATGTTTGTCTTCTTTCTTCTTCTCAGTGCGTGATTGATTCTAGTGTCACAAATCAAATGACAGACAATCCTGGTCTCTTTGTCACTTTTAAATCACACCCCTCACTGTCTTCTGTGACCTTAGCAGATGGTTCCACCTCATCTGTTCTTGGCTCTAGCACTATTAATTTCACCCCACTAATGTCCTTAACCTATGTATTAAGTTTGTCAGGATTTTCCTTTAATTTGTTGTCTGTTATCCAAATAACTCGTGTCTTCTTCATTGTTTTGTCTCATTTTTTCCTGATTATTCTCTTTTAGGTTCTTTTGACGAAGAGAATTATTGGTAAATGACACAAATTAGGAGGTCTATGTATTTTAGATACTTCATTACCCCTGGTCTCTTGCCTGTTCCAGCATCATCTCTCCTTTTGAAGCTCACTGTCGATTGGGATATCCATCTTTACCTTTGTTAAAACAATTATGTCCTCAATTTCATGATTTATCTTCTTTAGATTGTAAGTTGTGTCAATTTGCAAAACACCATCGTGTCTTTTAGTCCTCAAGTCAATAAAAGGGCAAGTCAAGCCTTTGAGTTAGTGCATTCCAATGTCTGGGGACCAAGTCCTGCTGTTTATAAGACTGGTTTTAGTTATTTTGTCACCTTTATGGATAATTTTTCTCCTATGACTTGGCTTTATTTTATGAAATCTCGTTCTGAGTTATTTTTACATTTTCAACCATTTTGTGCTGAAATTCACACAATTTAATCTGTCTGTAAAAATATTGTGGAGTGATAATGCTAAAGAATATTTTTCTGATTCTTTTTAAACTTATATGACTCAGAATGAGATTTTTCGTCAATCATTAGGTGTTGACATTCTATCTCAAAATGGGGTGGCAGAGAAAAAAAGATATTTTCTTGAAACAGCTAGGGACCTTTTATTTCAAACACATTTTCCTAAGCAGTTTTGGGCTAATGTTATGTCTACAGCTTGCTTTTTGATTAATCGCATGCCCTCTACTGTTCTTCATGGTCAGACTCCGTATAAAGCTTTTTTTCCGGATAAGTTTATGTTTTCTGTTGAACCTCGTATATTGGTCGCTCTTGCTTTGTCTTCAAATTGGACCCTTAATCCCTCAAATGTATTTTCTTGGGTTATTCTCTTCTCCAACAAGGGTATACATGTTTTTTCCCTCTTCTAAATCGATATCTTGTGTTAGCTGATATTACATTATGTGAACACCTTCCTTTCTTTCCTAACGCTTCTGCTCCTGTGGATCACTAAGAGGATGATGATCTACTTGTCTATCATGTCGCGTGCTTTGTCTCTGTCCCACAATCCCCTCCACCTCCTCAACCAAAGCCACCTATTATTCAAGTCTATTTTTGGCTGCCTCAGCCTCTTGGGATAGGTCCGACACCAGTTCTCTCTTTATCAACAGATCCACCATCCAGTGACCTTGAATAACCCATTGCTCTTCGAAAAGGTGAACATCAATGTACTTACCTTCTATCCTCTTTTGTTACCTATGATCATTTGTCTTCGGCTTCATGTTCTTTTGTTCCATCTCTTGTTTTTGTCGCACTTCCTACATTTGTTTACCAAGCTTTATCCCATCCTGGCTAGCGCAATGCTATGATAGACAAAATGAATGCTTTAATTGTCGATAGTACTTGGGATCTTGTAGACTTACTTATTGGTAAGACAGTCATTGGATGCAAATCGGTATTTGGTTAATTTTGACAGCACGGTAGCACGCTTGAAAGCTCGCCTAGTGGCTAAAGGCTATGCACAATCATATGGTGTAGAATATTTTGACACATTCTCCCTAGTGGCCAAATTGACTTCCGTCAAGTTATTCATCTCTCTTACCACAACATATGATTGGCCTCTTCACCAGCTTGATGTCAAAAATGCCTCTTACATGTGGATCTTTAGGAGGAAGGATACATGGAGCAACCATTTAGGTTTGTGGCTTAAGGGGAGTCTGGGAAGGTATATAGTCTTTAAAAATCATTATATGGGCTGAAACAGAGTCCTCATGCCTGGTTTGGGAAATTCAATCAAGGAATAAAAAGTTTTGTCCTAAGCAAAAGCAAGTCTGCTCATACAGTATTCTACAAGCAGTTGACATCTTGTTGCGTATGTAGATGATATTGTCATCACAAATAGTGATACTCAATGAATTTCTTAATTGAAATCCTTCTTGTAGAGCTAATTTAATACCAAAGATTTAGGGATACTGAAGTATTTTCTGGGTGTTGAGGTCTCGCAAAATAAAAAGGGCTTCTTCTTATCTCAGAGAAAGTATACTTTGGACTTGTTGACAGAGACTGGCAAGTTGGGAGCAAAACCATGCAATACTTCTATGTTTCCAAATCAATAACTTACAAAAGAAGGAGATGTTTTTAATGATCCTGAACAATATAGGTGATTGGTTGGAAAACTAAACTATCTCACAGTAACTCGTCTTGATATTGCTTATTCAGTCAGTTGTGAGTCAATTTATGTAATCTTCGACAGTACATCATTGGATAGCCCTGGAATAGATCCTATGTTATTTGAAGGGAGCTTCTGGACGAGGGATTCTATATCAAAATCATGTCTTCAATAGTATTGAGTGTTTTTTGGATGCAAATTGGGCAAGATCCAAGATTGACCGAATGTCCACTACTAGTTAGTTTGTTTTTGTTTCTAGAAACTTGATTTCATGGAAAAGTAAGGATCAAAGTGTTGTCTTGCGGTCTAGTGCGGAATCAGAATATAGAGCGATGACTCAATTTGTGTGCGAAGTTCTATGGATTTATCAATTCCTAATTGAGGTTGGTGTCAAGGTGTCAATTCTAGCAAAGCTACGGTGCGACAACCAAACAACTATTGATATTGCATCAAATCCAATGTTTCATGAATGAACTAAATACATTGAGATGGATTTTCATTTTATTCGGGAAAAGATACAACAAACCTGATTTCTATAGCATATGTGAAGACAGGAGAACAATTAGAGGATATTTTTACAAAAGCTTTTCATGGGAATCAAATATCTTCCATATGTAACAAGCTAGGCATAATTGACATTTATGCTTCAGCTTGAGGGAGAGTGTGACAATATCTGTATCATAGCCTAAATTGTAAGAGTAGCTTGATCATAGAGATTTTGAGATTCTTTCCTAAATTGATTTTTCCTTAGTTTAGCTCACTTGTATATATATTCATGTATATTTTCTCAATTGAATACAAGAGAGGAACACCTTTTACAACACAAATAATTAAAATTCAATTATGAATAACCTTAAAAAAATAGCTGATTAAATAGGTATTGATAGAGTTTTGGTAAATCCTACTTCTACAAGGATTAGAAAATCCCAATCTATGAAAATTCTAAACCTTATGCTAAATAGAATAGTAACAACAACTTCTAAATATTCCTAATGAGAATAAAAATTCCTAAATAATAATAGACCCTAATCTTCCTAATTAGAAAATTTACAGCCGAAGCAGAACTCCATACTTATATATTAGATTAAAATAATGCCTAAATTTGATTTTCCTTGTCCACATCACTTACCTTTTCCAATTGCCTAGAACACAAACAATAACATTCCTTAGTTGTTCTGACTTCTCAGAACAAAATTACATTAGACAGTGGTCCCTACCACATTCAATTTTTCCATACAACTCTTTTTTTTTTTTCTTTCTGGTCTATGTTTTTGGCTTCCTCCATTTGTGCCAGTAAGCCTTGTAAAAAGTTTAGAGATTTTAAGCCATCTGTTGCTGTTTGTTGCTTGAAAATTTTGATGTTTTGCTTGGCTTCTATGGTGGAGACCCATTTTCCAGGCATTAATCAGCTCTTATTTTCCTGGATTCATTATAACTTCTAATGACATCAATTAGTGCCTCTTATGGATTTGGTGTTAAAGTTCGAAGTGATGTGCTGCATTCTTAATTATGCATTTCTTTTTACTGTTTTTAAGCCTCATTAGGATTACGTTTGCGCTTCACTGACATTCTTAGCATGAATGAGTCATCATTCTCGGTATTCATGCAGTATATACTTTCTCTATGCAATACAGGTTTCTTCTTCCAGCCACACTAATTGTCATCAATGACATTTTTGCTTATATCTTTGGTTTCTTCTTTGGAAGAACCCCTTTGATCAAGTTATCACCAAAGAAAACTTGGGAGGGATTCATTGGAGCATCTGTCACAACTATGGTTTGTGCATTCGTGGTAAGCATAGTTTCTACTCATTCTTTTCTGACAAATTGTAATGAATTGGATTCTATAGGATCAAAACAATGGGACTAAAAAAAAAAAAAAGAAATAAAAAAGAAAAGAGAGGAAAAATAAAATAATAGAAATAAATATAAGGAAGAGGGGCCAAGATTCCAATAATTATACTTTATGCATCAGTCTTGTGCTTTTCTAAATTTGAACTGGGTTGCATTTATCATGGTCACATAGAACTATATTGTTGTTATGATTAATACTTTACATTTCATGTATACAAAGATTTCCGAACTTCTTTTCTACTGTTTTTTGTCCATTGAGAAACTTCTTGCTCTCTGTGTGTCTAACTCTCTGCAATAATGCAGTTAACCTATAGAGGAAGTTAAACCACTGTTTATCTCAGGCTCATAATTTTCACGATGCAGTCATGAAATCTCTAATGTATCATTAGTTCCTTTTGCTGTCATTAGCTGCTTGTCACATTTTTGCAACTCAAAATCACTTTCATCTCAATTATGTCAAAAGGCAGCTGCTTTTCCCTTGGACTTGAGACTTGACTGGAGGACTCTTGAAATGTTTAACGACTTTCTGCTTGTTTATGTAGCTTGGAAATATCATGGGGCGTTTTCAGTGGTTAACATGTCCGAGGAAGGTAAATTATTTCACCAAATGTCAGTCATTATTGGGCAAAAGCTGTGCTAGTTAATCATGTAAGGAACTTATGGTCTTGCAGGATTTATCGAGTGGCTGGCTTCAATGTGACCCTGGGCCTTTATTTAAACCCGAGCATTTCACTTTACCAGGATGGGTCCCTCAATGGGTAAGCTACTTATTGATCATGTATGAATACCTGCACACCTAATTTTACTGTTTCCTAAGAACAAATTGAAAATTGTTTGCTTTGCCATTATCCTAATGTCTGATGCTGAATAATCTTATGGTCTGGGTTTCATATAATGATGTTTGTTGTTCTTTTAAGTTTATGTGGGCTCTCAATCACACTGTACGTATATATATGTAGTTTTTCTTAGACTGCAGCAGTTTTCTTAACAAGGTTTGATAGCACATTTCAGTTTCACTTGGTATCTGCCAATACAATATATAAAAATGACTGTTCTTGCCGCTTGCATTTTTAGCACTGATTTGCTGGCGTTTTAAAGACTTAGATCGTACTTTGCATGTCCCAGATGTTGCATTCAAACAGACTCCCATAAGTCATAACCTTAACCAGCATTGATGTAACGTATTCCTGTAATGTGCTGGATTGAGGAGATTTTGATCTAATTCCATCCCATGAACTTTCTATGAAACAAGAGAATGCTAACTGTGTGGATTTCACAATGGATGTATCGTAGGTCAATTGTGTTGCAGTTGAGCCTTAAAAAAGAATTTAATTAACATATAATTTTGTTGTGAGCAACATAATGTGTATTTCGTTATCACTTTCATTTTTTCATAAAAATTTAATTAGATTTATTACTGTAAAGCTTTTTTACTCTTTTGTGGTGAATCTTTTGTACAATTAGCATACCTTATATTTTGATGGTTTGACACTTCACTTGAGACCAACCATTTCAGCATATTACTGGTTGTACTTGCAATCATTTTATGAGTTTTGGGAACTTGAATCATACTTTAATTATCATTATTCATTGTAAATCTTCATTAATCCTTTTATGCAGTTTCCTTGGAAAGAGATCTCCATTCTGCGTGTTCAATGGCATGCATTATTGCTTGGTTTGTTTGCCTCAATAATAGCACCTTTTGGAGGCTTTTTTGCTAGTGGTTTTAAAAGAGCTTTCAAAATCAAGGTGTACTCTTGGTACTTTAGCATTTCAAAAGATGCTTCTTCCCCACTCCCCCCCCCCCCCCCTTCCTTTTCTTGGGTGGGGATTGGGTTGGGGGAATTGCGGAATGATTTTCTGCTAACTTTTTGAGTTGCTTCTCCTTTGAAATAGGATTTTGGTGACAGTATTCCTGGCCATGGTGGAATTACCGATAGAATGGATTGCCAGGTAAGCCATAACAAAGTTCATAAAGTATGTTGATTAGAAAGCTTTCATAAAGGTTTTAAACTCCCTGGCTCTCTGAGTTTGTGAACCAAGTTGAAGGCTGATTTGTTGCTCTAGGATGTTGGCAATCTGATACTTAGGTGTGATCTTGATGTTGCTATCTGGTTGTCAGTTTTTGGGTAACTTCATGGTCCCAAGGATTGATACTATATCCATGTTCATGATATAATCAGATTTTGATCTTGTGGATATGAGGCTGATTTGAACAGAAACATGGGTTATTTGGAATCAAGTGGGCATTTTGTTGTAAGCCACTGCATTCCTCTTGCGAATGTATTGATCAGATGTCAATTGTCATTCAAATATTCACAACCACGTTTGTAGATGGTTGCGCTAGCATGTGTTCTTTTGATGTGATAATTACTCAATTATCCATTGATGTACAAGGACAGAGTTCGCTTCCTTGGTAGTTGCCTGCTCTCTATATCATTGGTTCTATTGATGTATGATATGGCATTTTTCTTTTTCAGGGCATGTGGGAATTATTAGAAACCTCCTCCCACATGCCTCTGATTGGGCTACCATCTCTTTGAACTAGAGGATTTTTAATGGTTGGTTAAGGCAGGAGTTGAGGTTATAAACACATAAAGGAGCAGCCGGATGTTTCAAGTGCCCCTTATCATATAATTTAAGTTGCTATCATTTACTTATCTGCTCTGATTGTTTTGATCATTCACTGTAGATGGTGATGGCTGTGTTTGCCTACATATATCATCAATCATTTGTGGTGCCTCATAGCATCTCAGTTGAAATTATCTTAGATCAGGTAAACTCAATTTCTTATGTATTATTACATTCCATCTATTTGCATGCTAATATTAATGTGGAAATGTTGATTTTTGTAGATTTTGACAAACCTTACTTTTGAGGAGCAGCACGCCTTGTACAAGAAGCTTGGGGATTTCATTCAGGAAAGGCAGGTTGGACACCCTTAGGTTTGCATAGTCCACCCATAATTTTATTAGTCATAGCAGCAAGTACATGGCGGCCTAGCAAAGAAAGAAAGAATAAATGTTTGTATATGTTGTCATTTCTTTTTTCAAATTCAACAATCTCTAGGTGGCGGCATTCATTACAAAGTGTGCATTCTGTCCAGTGTTAACAGATTTGTATACATAAACTGTCAATGGCATGCATGGCAATTCTCTTTTCGAAATTGTATTCCGATGTTCTCATTTCAAGGAAATGCAAGAGTTGGAGGTGGCACAGGCCAAATGTGACAACGCCAGATGAGAAGCTACAGAGTATCGAGGCAGTGATCTTACTTTAGAAACCTAGAGAAATGAATTTATTCAAGCTAGGTTCATTAACGTGTTCAATATATTATTTTATTATTTTAGGAGCCGAAAGTTCAATTAATATACTTTATATGAGTTTCATATTTGTCCAGTGCATTGAGTATAAAATTCGTGTGCCAAATTTACCAAATTAAATCATACCATAAATGTAGGCTCCACAGAACAATCGATTTGCTAATTCTGCTATTAATCAAATTTAAAACAAAACCTTATTAATTTTGTTGAATGCAAGTTTTCGAATGGATTTTATACAATAAACGAATTTCTTCAAAATGTTATGAAAGCTATTTGCACAAAAGTTGTGAATTTTACATGGAAAAAGTGCAGAAACAAGAGGGGAAAAAATTGAAGACATCTATAGGCATAATTAGCGAATTTTATAGATCCTGGCTTAAATGGCCTCAGTGACATGTCTTCATTAGCTCGAAACCAAAAAAATAAAAAATTAATTTTTACTTGTCTTTTTAAAGTTGTTCACTTAAATTAAAAAATAATTTTAATCGATATAAACTAATAAGAAAGTGAGAAGATGAGAGTAAATTTGAAAAAAAATCAATCAATGTTACATTAGTATTCTAAAATGACAATTATATTGAAACAAAATCTATTTTGTAAAAAGACAGATATTCAAAAACCTGAGAGAGTAATAACATAAACATCCATCATTCGAGAATAGGACCCACCGCTGGATTGCAGCTAGAAAGCAGTCTGTTATGTTCGTTGTTCAATCCAAGGCTTTAGAGTTTAGACTAATAGTAGCAAAATTCATGACCTCAAGAATTCAAAGAGAAATTCATCGCAGTACCTGTAAGGGTTCCTTAAATAGAGAAACAAAACTATCCAAAAACAATCTAATCTGAGAATTCCAACCAAGCATATTAAATATAGTACATATTCTACTTTTACAATGAAAAGCTTTGTCACATTTTCCTCAAGATCCATCAGAAAAAAAAATTTGACTGATTGTTTGTCTCTGCCAGAATTCACACCTCTAATTATAAGCAAAACTTATACTTCTCTCCTCATTTCATTTTCTTTCACTGAGTTTTTGGTTTCTTAATCTTCACATACGGAAGAATTCCCACAAAATCGACAACCTTTGGTGCCCATCCCCGCTGTTGTGCACGGCAAAACATCAAGAACGTGTTTGCAAAATAGGAATTGAAACCCATGAAGACATGCCATAAAGCATGTCCCTGTGGGTTAATGGGCAAATTTGATATCTTCTTGCAGAAAATACGATCGAAAAGCCAACACAAACTACCAATGAAAAGGGTAGCTACATACAGCTTCACAAGTCGCTTGGCTGAGGTATCTTGTGTATGAATGTAATACTTGTACATTCGAGGGATGCAAAGAAGGCAGAGGATCACATAATGCACCTTGAAGCCTATTCCAAAATGCAACATTGAATGAACAACAGCAAAAACAGCGCCATATTGGAAGAGAAATGTGGGCATTGTACTGCGATAGTGCCAGTCTGGTGAATAGAGGAAGTACATATAGAGAAGCATCTCCCATACCATGGGTGTCTCATCACTCTGCTGCTGCCTGGAAAGTTCCAACCATCATCATCATGGTTGAATCTCAACAACAAAACAAATCATTGAGAGAAGATCATATCCAAGGAACTGACAATTGTTTGTTTTCAAGTCACATATTTTTAGGCTGGTATAACCAAGAAAGAGAATACACTAGATTTCTTTTCTTACTATTTGAGGAGCACTAGGGGATGGTGTCTGTCAATTATATTAAGTAAATACAATAAAACAGTGAATTGAATTTTTTTAGCAAATGGATGTAGAAGAGGGTGCATATTGCAGATTACTCTAGTTCATATTTCAATTGTCAGCCTATGGACACTTAAAAAGACAATCACTTCCTCCGAAGAGGAAAGAGGGGAAACAGGGGGGAAGGGGGGACACCAGTGCCCATGAGGAAAAACTTTGGGAAGATTCTTCAGAATATGTAAATCAAGCAAAATACAAAACTGATACCAGTGAGTATCACATGAAATGATGATGACTAGTACAAAAACTTGATAACAAATATTATCTTCATGTTCAAAGACTAGATGATAATACTAGAACTATGCTGTCAAGGGTTCATAGAAAACACAAGAAACAAAGAGTTGATACATGAGAAGTATTGTTTTGAAACTTTTGGCATACAATGGGGCTTGAAACAAGAAACAAAGAGTTGATACATGAGGAGTAATGTTTTGAAACTTTTGGCAATACAATGAGGTTGAAATGAGTTAGCATCAGATTGTATTTATCTCAATGCTACGTTGTGTTGTACCAGCAAACAAAAGATGTCATAATTTTTGGCACAATACAAAGAAGGAATAGTTTGCATAATAAAGGTGAGCGAAGGAGAAAATGAATAAATTAGCGAGGGAGACTTACACACGTTGTAAAGTAGCATGGAAAAACATGCTTCCAATAGCAAGTATGATATTAGAAAGGTGAAGAATAGTAAATCTCTTCTCAAAGCGTTGCCTCAAAGAATTAATGAGGCCGATGAAAGCCAAAAGAAAGCATGGTATATTGGAGATGGTATTGTAAAATTCAGCAATATAAGAAGAATGAGCATAATTCTTCTCGCAACACTCAGTAGTGGAAGTAACAGGAACCCAGAAGCTTGATATTCCATCAGCCATCCTACTCCTATCCTCGTGTATGCGTGAGCTAAACTAAAATCTCTTATTAGGATGTTGGTGGGCAAGCCTGCAGAGTCAAGCGCAAGTTTTCAGGAACCCAAAAATCTCTTCTTTTTTTTTTTTTTATTTAAATCATCTTTCTAGAGAGAACAAAATGGATTAATTTTCATGTGATTAGCTAAAATAGGAAAACAAAAATAAGTAAGAAAAGGGGATCAAGCATATATAATAAATTAATGTGCAAATCACAATCAAATAAAATCATCATAATTAGAATTTTTCGTATTCTGGAAATCTATCAAACGAGAGAGGGAGCAAAATTCAGGCAAAAACTGAAAACCAGAGCAGAGCAGACCAAATTAAATATTAATGAACTGGGTAAGAAAGATCCAAAATCCTAAAAAGAGAATGCTTTTCATTGTTTCGTAATTTCAACATTTATAAATACGCTCTAGTTAATAGTTGTTAAGAAGGCAAGACGCAACCACCAAACAGCTACTGCCAAAGCAATATAGAGAAGCCACGACCATAAGACAAGAGTAATTATAATCGCATAAATAAATAAAAAGGAACCTTTTTGTTGTCTCTTAATGGAGAGAAACCATTGGTATGCTATCCGATCGATTCATAGACCTCAAGGCCACAACCAGAAGCAATGGCCAACACCACCAATCTCCTCCTCTTTCTCTATTCTTTCCAGTTTCGACTCTCAAAGGCACAACAAAAAAGAAGAGACCACTTGCTTCCCAATTGTACAAATCAAATTGGGCTTTTAGGTCCGGACTCTGAATTGTGCTGTGTGTCTCCATAAAGGTGACAGGTCCATATAAGCTGAGCCCACTTCTATTCTCACTAATGGACTTTCATCAACGAAGCCCACATTTGAAAGAAAACCACTTGCTCTTGTCGTTTCCTATTCGAAAATAAATAAATACAATTAATAATCTATTATTATTAGTCTAAAAGTAATTATTTAGGAATATAAAGATCGTGCAATTAATGAATCAAGTCTCAATATCCAATTTCTTTCATGCCAGTAGTAGAACAACAAAAAATTTGTCTGTAGCAACAACTAAATTAGAGAATTCAATGTATGTAGACAGAAGCAAATAAGGTTCATTGTACCTGGTCACCGATTATTAATTGCCGCATTCGAGATATTCTACCCCCTGCACTGCCTCAATTTTCCACCCCCTGCACTGCCTCAATTTTCCACGTCCGCTCCAGATTGGTGTAATATATGTGGAGGAGCTGACGTGGAATGATTTACTATTATTATGAAAAAGCAATCTTCTTCACCCTAGCAAAACTCAAATGGGACTCGCAATTCACACTCTAATTACTGCTTAATCTCAGTCAATGGGGACCAAATTCTTATGCACTTTCTATTAATTCCCTCTATATAAGCTAAAATCTATAACCCCTAATTCCTCCCGTTATTTAAGCACGAAGGTACAATTTGTTACTGTATTTTTTATCTTTTACTTTTCAACGTAGTATCAGTAGTTTCTTTCAACTAATTTTTAAATTTTTGACTTAGATTATTTAAAAAATGCATAATATTCGTTGTATTACACTAAAATTTTCAAATTCACATTTTCTTTCTCCATGTATTTGTCAAAATCAATTTATAACCCATCACTATTCCTAATTAACGCCCCGCAAGACAGAATAATTTGAAGGGTGTGCAGTGCAAATAAGGTCACCTTTTGTTGTTTTGAGTGAAACCAAATCAAGTGTATGATGCTAATGCATATTCTATTTACCATAACGAAACCTGGACTGGAACGCACCCACATTCCATTCATCACTATCTTCCACCCGACATATATATGTTCACACAGAGTTACGCATAATTTCGACATAATTTTGTCATCTTCCTTAATCGTTTTCACCATATCACCATCCTCTCCACATTACGTTACCCATTTCATTTGGAGTATGTTATGTACATGTAAATTCAGAAACCGATCCTCTTATTTCAATCAAAAGTCGTAAAGAAGTTAAGAGGACCATGGCAAATTCAGTGCGGTACAAGAGAGCAGCTGCTGTTTCCAAAGAAGCCGCCCGGGTGAGGCTTTGCGATAGCAGCTGAAGCGAGCACTACTCTCCGGATAATAATTCTGCTGATCTTTCTGACCTTGTCAATTCTTTCATAGAAGAGACTTTATTAGAATTCAAGAGCGGACCATCGGAAACAATAATATTAATCAGCAAGATGATGATGATAATTCCAAACTCCAAGAGTCGGAAAGTTACTGCTCTGTCTCTAACGACATGAACATTTTACACAATTTGCTCAATAATAAAGAAGACGCTGATTTTAAGAGAAAGATTCGTCAGACTGCACGAGGGATATTCATACCTGAAAGCTGCTCTTTTTCACATGGCTTTAAGTGCACATTGATGTCTCGTTTACGTCAACAGGGCTTAGATGCTGGTTAGTACTTCTTTATAATTTTTTTAATTATTATTATTTAAGTTTTGCTTTTATTTGGGGATTACAAATAAAGCACGCGGCCCTAACGAAAAAGAAAACAAAGCTTAAAAAAAACTAAGAATTACAAATTCTGTCCACTAACTGCGTAGACATCTCCCCAATAGAGGTCCAAAACACCAGAAAGAATTTCTTTGAAGAATGAGATTCCCATGCCCAAATTCTGAGCACTAACCAGCCAACTAGTCAGCGATAGTGTTCGCTTCACTGTAAATATGTCCCATCTCAACCTGCCAATGTTAAGTTAGGATTAACACCAGCATTATGAGAGGACAGGATATCCATTACAACATGGGAATCAACTTCTATTAGCAACTTATGGAACCCCAAGACCCAAGCTCTGCAAAGCCGCGTAAATACTCACCATAACTAGGCATCCAAAGGTAATCAAGTCCCTATTACTCTTTACCAGACGAACTCTTGTACCATGCATATAATAGACGAAATAGGATTCCCATGGCAAGAAACACAGTCAAACACAAATTGATTCCTCCGTCTCCAAAGACGCCAAACTGTAGCACCAAAAATAATAGATTCATATTACCATGGATTTAAATCACGGCTGTGATCGTGTTTAACGGTAACAGGGCTATCGCGGTCATAACATAACAGTAACAATAAATCGCTACGCAATTTTTACGTAAAAAATTGCAAATCATTGGAAACAAAAAATACTTACTAAAACTATGATTTGCATCTAATTAATAAGTACAAATTTTACTTTTTAATTTTTTTTAGTTTTCTGAGTTACTGTGGGAGAAATTTGAAAAGCACCCGCGTGGAGAATATGAGTATGTAGATGTTAATGTTGATGGCAATCGCTTCATTGTTGAAGTGTTTCTAGCAGCAGAATTCGAGATTGCTCGACCCACCACCGGCTACGCTTAACTGCTTTTTCCCGCAAGTATTCATTGGCAAGCCTAAGGAGTTGAAGCAGGTTGTGAGATTAATGTGCAGTGCAATGAAGAGGTCGATGAAAGATATGAACTTGCATGTCCCACCATGGAGGAGAATGTTGAATTATGGTGGCTCATTTGATATCCCACATCGGAGAAATAACAAAGGGAAGAAAGTTCTTTTTGTTATAAATAGAGTCATATCCCACATCGGAAAGAGACTAAAAGGGTGGGAGTTTGTTTTGTTATAAATAGAGCCTTAATTCCTTTAGTTTATTAATCCCAAAAATTGTCTACTCATCTCTTAGGCAATTTTCAATATTTCTCCCTCTTTTGTAATATTTCGCTTTGTAGTCATTTTCTTAGTGAAATATAATTTTGGTAGTGTTCGAGGACGTAGGCATAATTGGCCGAACCTCGTTAAGTTCTGGTGTTCTTATTTTGTCTTTATTTTCAATAGCTATTTTGTAGGGTATAGTTGTAGTGATATATTGTGCTGCTAAATTACTATTAGGGTGATT
>CATIWR010135365.1:0-19333 GCA_949677035.1 Omphalea diandra | reverse complement strand
AACAATTTGCCATACAACTATACAAACACTACATATATGTTCCAATGTCCCCAAATGCAATGGTACTTCTAAATGATTATTTATCTAATGCATATGCTCATGTGATAATGCTAATGAATGTGACTAGGGATGTTACATTACTAATGGTGGAGTAGCCTACAAATATGCCATCATCAGTTTTTGAGGCAAAATTTTCATTATTGTCTTTGGGATTCAAGATGTGGCATTTGCTTCCATACACTCTAAGGTAAGAAAGCTTGGGTTTTCTTCCATTCCATAGTTGATAAGAAGTTTTATTTATAATAAATATCTTAAAAACTCTATTTGCAACATAACAAGAGGTATTAATAGCTTCGGGCCAAAAGTAGTTTATAAGAAAATATTCATAGAGCATAATCCTAGTAATATCAACCAATGTTTTATTCTTTCTCTCTACAACACCATTTTTATTATAGTGTTCTAAGAGCTAAAAAATTGTATCAAATCTCACACTATAAACAAAAATTTTTAAATATATAATTTTGAAATTCCTTACCATGGTCACTTTTAATAAAAAGAAATGAAGCAACCCTTTTCATTTTGAACATGTTTTACAAAGCTTTTAAAAAGCATAAAAAACATCACTTTTATGAGTTAATAAACTAACCAAAGTGAACCTAGAGTAGCCATTAACTAGGATAAATGCATAATGTTTACCATTTAGACTAGCATTTCTTACAGGTTCAACCAAGTTCTTGTGAATAAGTTAAAGATATCTTGATGTATTTATAACATTTTTTGCCTTATAGGATGTTTAGTGTTGCTTCCCCATTTGACACGGTCCATATATCTTATCTTTGACGAACTTTAAGTTAGGAAGACCTTCCATAACCTCTTTTTTAGATAGACTTTGAAGAATCTACATGCTTACATGTCTAAGTCTTTTATACCATAACCATGCTTCATTCCTAATTGATACAAGACACTTAAAAGATTGGTTAGAAAAATTGTCTCAGTTGATTATGTAAGTATTATCTTACCTTTCACCCTTAAAGACTACACTATGATCTGTTAATCTAGTGATAAGGCATTCTCAAATAGTCAAAGGTAACCTTATTACCCTTATCACATAATTGACTTACGCTCAATAAGTTATGTTTTAAACCATTAACCAAAAGGACATTATCAATAAGGGGGCAACCTTTCTTACCAATCACACTAATGTCAATTACCTTACCTTTGGCATTATTTCAAAATGTTTCATAACTACCATCCTTTTCTTTAATTAATATGAATAGTTTCTTATTTTTGATCATGTGCTTTAAGTAACAACTATCCACACGCCAATCATTATTTTCCTCAGTGGCTTCCAAACATTCCTACAAAATAATATAAATTCATATTTTTTTAGGTACCCAAGCATACATGGGTCCTAGAGTGTTAGGCTTAAAAGGATCCTCAAGTTTGAAATGAACCTTCCTAATATAGCAAAAAAACATTGATGTGTCCATATCTCATGCAATATTGACATTAGAGTTTAAACTTATTAGTCTTTCTCTTTTGAGTAATTTTAGCATGAGTAAAGGGCTTTCTCATGCTATGGCCATATGTATGCATAGAAGAACATGTGTGATGAGAAGTGAGAGTGTGTGTTTTTTTATGCATGCCTTTTAGTGTACATGAATGCATGATTAGATCTTTGAGGTTTTAGCATTAACCTTTGGGGTACTTTTCCCTTACCATTACGCATGAAAGGCTCAATGCTAGGAATACACTTCTTCCCAACTACCTCTATCCTAGAAGTTTGAGGTGTGGATGTTTTAATGAATGTAGAAACAAAAGATGTGGATGTGAAAGCTCCATTGAAGCCAATATCATGTCTCATAAGGCATGCTATTTGAGATATGAGTGTATCTAAAGTTTTCTTACCTTTGTGTAATTTTGAGATGGAATTTCTTAACTTAATGATCTTATTTTTAAGAAAGAATAATTTTCTTTGTCAAGAAATCAAGTGAGAATGGAGTTTGAGAAAGTTGTTCCAAAGATTTCTTGATTTCCTCATTAAAGGTTTTCAATCTACAAACAATATCATTTAAACTTCTAAAATCTTCCTTAAGTTTATAACTTTTTTCTTATAAACCTTCATTTTGGATTTATATTTATCACATCTGAAAGACATGGCTTGAAGTAGCTCATCATCCTCATCCTTATAAGAATCAATATCATCATAATATTAAAAATTAGTATTTACCTCATTAGAGGAGTCTTCTTGAGCCATGAAGCCAAAAGTTAGTGACCTCATCATCTTCTTCCACTTCACTAAAGTCATCACCCCAACTTGCCTTGAAGCTTTTTTTTTTCTCTTTGTCCTACTTTTTCTTTTTCTTCTTGAGCTTGGGACAATCAAACTTGATATCATCTCACTTCCCATATTCAAAGCTAGTCACATGATTCTTCTTCCCATTGAAGTTGGATGATGTCTTCTTGAGGTTTCTTTTTTCTTTCCTTCTTCTAATGAGCTCCCTGGATCTCCATGAAAGCATGGCAAGCTCTTCTTCTTCTTTCTCACTTTCATCGTTGTCACTACTTCCTTATCCTTACTAAAGGATTTGAGAGTAAGTGTCTTTTTCTATCCTTTGCTCCTTATCCTCTCATCCTCTTCATTTCCTCATCCTTATTAATTGCCATATCATGTGTAAGTACCTTTCCAATGAGGACATCGATTGGAAATTTGCCAATGTCTTCATCTGACTCTTTAATATTATATACCCTAGCCCTAAACTTTTCCAAAATAAGCATTTTAAGAATTTTGGTGTTTACCTCATAATTGGTTAGAGTTCTCTCATACTTCTTCATATTGTTATCATTGGTAAGTATTATATTTGCCATATTAGTGACACTCTCATTTTATTTCATCTTGAAGAGTTCAGACTCTATCACATACAAGCCTAATTTACTTGATTGGACTTGTATTGTGCCTTCACGGTAGTTCTCCAAGGCCTTCCATATGCCATGAGTAGTGTTTGGACTCTTCTACATTCCTCTCATGAGAAAGAGCTCAACATGGTTGACATTACCTTTTTATTCTTCCCATTTGCCTTTCTATGGGTCTCAACCCATTCTTCTCAAAGGAGTAACTCTTTATTTTATCCATAACTATAGTAGGTGGCTTCCACTTCATTGCTATTACATCCCAAAGATCCACCACATCACTATCAAGATAAATCTCCATTTTATACTTTCATGTGCATAATCAAATCCATCAAACAATGGTGTAAGGTAAGAATGGATTCCTTCTTATGCCATGATCTTTACTCAAGTAATTAAAATAAATTTTTAGACATAAGCTCAAATACCATTTGTTGGCTCTTGTGCACCAAGTGTTGTGTCAAGGGGGAAATGTTTGAAGAACATTTGACCCTAAGGCATTGCCATTACTTTCTACTTTGAATGATGTATTTTGAATGATAAAAAAATAGTGACAAAACCTTGAGAAGTTCTAATAGGCTGAGAATGTTATGATAATGATTTCTAATAGGCATTGCAAGTCTCCAATAGGCATTGAAGAATGAACAACAGGCATTGAAGAATGAACAACAGGCATTGAAGGATAAACATGAGCATTGTATGAATGTTGAAAATAGCCAAAAGCTTTTTGGACCACGTAACAAGCATTGTCCTTTCGCAATAGGCGTTGGACAAGCATTATAGGATGAGATTTGCACACTGGACCTTACAACGAGCATTATGGTTTTGCAATAAGCATTGATCTATACCCAATAATGGCATTGCATATTCACAATGGGCATTAAAAAGTGCTCTAACTTAAGCTAAAACTTGTAGACCTCAAAATGGGCATTTGTCTTTCTCAACAGACATTGAAGGAGTTTCCAATAGGCACTGCAAATTACTCAATGAGCATTGAAGCATGTTTACAAGAGTTTAAAAAATAGAGCATCAAGTTCATGCCTTTTAGGAAATCCACAACAGGCATTGCTAAGAAACATTGGGTGTTGTCTCCTATAATTACTAGTTTTGAAGAAAAGTTATTAGACATAACTCCAAGTACTCCAAACAACTAGTTTTGTAGTTTGGGTATATAATGAGATTTTTTTAAAGACTAAATTGATTTATGAAACTTTAAAGAACATTTGTTAACAAGTTGTAAACATTTGGCAAGCTCTTTATGCAAACCTTTTAGTTTTGCTTTTATATTTAGGTAGAGTGAGGATTCTTTTTGTTACTTTTTTAAAAGTATGTTTTCTTAAGCACTAAAAATGTTTTTATTGCTAATTGAGAGGCATTGACATTGTTTGGATCTATCTTTGCTAGTGGTTGTAAAGGTTAGTATTGTTCCTAAAAAAATATCAAAGGAAAGGTTATCCTTGAGCCTATAAAAAGGAAGGTTCATCTTTAACCTAAAAAAGGAAGGTATTGTTCTTAAGCCATAAAAAGGAATAGAGAGGCCTAAGTGAAAGCTTGAGGAGTGGAGCAGGCATATTACTAAACCACTATAAAATTTTTGTGTTGATTTATGTATGACTTCCTTTATTTCTATTATTGTTTGTGTTTTTATTTATAACCCAATTCACCCCCTTTTTAGGTTGCCACATCTCCATCTCATTCAAATAATTGGTATCCCATCCTAACCATTTTTAAAGCATATGTGCAACTGCGATGTGATCATGGTGGCCCAAGATGAGCATAGACTAGAAGGACAATCAGTTGTCAGACCTGCCTTCTTCAGTGGAACAAAGTAGTAATATTGCAAGAGCAAAATGTACTACTTTCTCAGGTTTGAATCCATTGATTTGTGGAGAATTGTAGAGAAAGATCCATATACTCAAATTAAGACACTTACTAATGGGACTCAAATAAAGAAAGATGTTGATAAGATGTCTAATATAGAAAAAAAAAGTATGTTGCAAACTATGACAATGCCATTCACATGATTTTTATGCCATAAGTTGAAATGAGTATAATAAAGTGAGCATGAAGTTTATTGCTAAGGAAATCTGGGAGGCGTTGGAGGTCACATTTGAGGGAACAAATCAAGTCAAAGAAAATAAGATGGAGACCCTCATTTGTCAGTATCAAACCTTTCTTATGAAACTTGATGAAATAATTTTAAAAATGTATGATCAATTCACTGAGATTGTTAGAGAAATGAAGGCTCTTGGGAAAACATTCACCAATGAGGAACTTGTGAATTAAGCTTAAAACTCATCAAATATATATGAACAAATTTAGCCTAATAAAAGGCAATGAATGTACATAGGTATTTACATAAGACGTGGAAGCATTTACATGACAAAGTATAGGGGAATACACATGTATTTTTATGAGGGATAATTACATCAAAACGGTAATGGGATAACATTATATTTAAATAGGGGATATCTAGTCATGTTCTTTGGGGACATTAACCCTTCTTTCAAAGGAAATGCAAATAAGAGGGAACCCTATTGCAAGGTGTTATTGCTCATACGTATGCCTAGTGATTGACATGGTTTGTTGTATTGATGGCTCCCAAAACCTTGGGGAAAGATTATATTAAATCCCCCCTCCATTCACTTGGCCTATGAGTGATGAGCTCTCCTCACTATCTCTTAAGTCTAAATGGAGCTTAAGTCTCAACCTTAGAGAATTCATTAGTTTACATAAAAATAGATCTAGTGCATGCGGTGAAGTTTAGAGGCTAAATGAATTCAATGGATTTACTAGTAATAATAATAAGATAGTAAAAGGTGAACCAAAGATTAAAAGAGAAGTCAAATTGGGTCACCATGGAGTTGCCACTATGAGCGCCATTGTTTTTCAGGGTTATGCTTAAACTAAAGGAATCTGACTTACAACTCTTACCTTTGATCAATCAATCCAAGGGGGTCGAGAGGACAAGGGTCATGCATTGGTAATAACCCCTAATCATGGCATATAGATTGGATTAAGAGGAAATCTTTAAGACCACACGTAAGGTAAAAGCCCTTTTTTCGAAAACTATGGTCAACAAGGGACCAAGGTGGTACAATACATTTATATCACTCCTAATTGGATTATGGAATCGCCACCTGACTTTGGTTAGGATAAAAATATGGGTAAGGATAAATTCTAGGCATACTTAAGCCATTTAAAAGGCTCAATCCATCTAAACCTCATCAGAGATTAGGTTTGGGAATTGGTTATGGCTTAGGTAAGAGGTTAGGAACCCCTGAACTACTAGAATTTAGGGATTTAACATTCAGGCATCTTTGGTTCACATTTTAACATTTTAGCCTTATTATTATATGTTGGCCTAGGGCACCAAGAAGGGGCGTTGAATTGGTGTTCAACTAAAACTTAAAATGAAGAATATGGTGGTTAAGAAGTGAAGTAGAAAAAGAGAGAAATTGACACAAGTGTTTACAGTGGTTCGGGTGTTAACTAACCCTACGTCCATTCCCTAATTCTCTATAATTGAGTATTTCACTCAACTCAAATGGTGTTTCCAAGCTTGCACCAAACTTTTACAACTTGCATTTTCTACACTCACACAAAAACCTTTTACAAGAGTTGTCAAGGCTCACACTTAAAACCTTTTCACAAGTGTTTTCAAAGGCTCATACTAAAACTTTTCACAAATGTTTTCAAAGGCTCACACTAAAACCTCTTACAACAGTGTTTAATGCTTAGACCAAATAATCGCTTAAAGCATAAAGAAGAATTGAAAGAATGAGTAGCAAATTTACAAGAGTTTGGTTACAAATTAATGAATTCTCTTGCATTTACATCTATTTAGTGGATTATTTATAGCCCATATCCACCAAAGAGACATTAGACTAAAACTATGAACAAATCTCAAAGACATGTTAGGCAGATTCAGCATTAAATGCTTGTTAGGCTAAAATTGCAGTTCCTACAAACTTTTCGAGGTTGCGAATTTCCAATTTTGTCTAAAAATTTCATTTGTGTTTAATGGCTAGTCCACGTGTCAGCTTTCTATTGGTCATCTAGGAAATTATAGTCATTGTGTTCTAACCACTCTCAAAAGTCATGGTCATGAAATATCAATGCATTAGGCGCGACTAACACCGCAAATTCCTCTACTTGAAGAGCAAACCTCAGCTGCTTGAGTTGCGGTCACAAACAAACATTAGCCCTCATGATTTTTTATCTTCAACGGACACCTGGGACACTTAGCAAGTTATGGTTGTGGCATTGGTTCCCTCCTTTGTCACTATGAAATTCATATTTGCGACTAAGGTGTGACACACACCACAAATTTGTTTGTGACTATGGCTTTGCCAACTTTAGTTGTGTAGCGGCAGTGAAACTTTCCACAAATTCCTCTGGCCTAGCTTCATCCTTCCTTGTGACTGATTCACAATCGTGATTTTCAATACACTCATCACGAATTATAGTGAACCTTACAATGTTGGAGATTTGGACTGCATCCAACTTCCAATGACAAAAACTAACTTATTATCTGCAAAACAACACTTAATACAGGCATTATAATTGATCAATCTCTATTGTCAATATCATAAGAGGTTCATGACTTAGGTTAAATCAACCTAATCCAATAATCTCCCCCTTTTTTATTTTGACAACTTAGATTGATACTAAGGGAAAATAAATGCATGAGTTTTAAAGTTGTGAAGTTGGAATGGTAAATGATTCAATTAATGCTTAGAAATTTCTAGACAAAGATCAAGTGTGAAATTTCCTAAGTATGGAATTCAATTAATCAAAGTGAAATTTCAAAAAAAATTCTAAGTATGATAAGTATGATGCTCCCCCTCAACTTATGCTATTATTTGCAAGTTATTTTCTCTCACCCTTAGACTTAGATTCTTTCTTATTTCTATCTCTCCCTCTTTGGCAAGATCAAAAAGAGGGTGCATAAGGGAAAAGAACAAATGCACAACAAAAAGATAAGTGTTCATAAATAGCAAAATTAATAAGAATGCAATCATAAAAGTAAATTTCATCAGTCACATAAGACAAGGAATTTCAAAGAAACATTTCTAATTCAACCATAGACAAACTGTGGGATCCCAAATTTTTTCATTTAAAAATAAAAAATAAAGTATAAAGAATTTTTATTATATAATGTTGGAGAGTCATCATCATCTCGAGAAGTTTCTTCTTCCTCTTCATTATCTTCACCTTTGGCTTTATCTCCATCCTCAACTTCTTCATTGCCTTATTCTTCTTGAGTATTTTCAAATTCAGTAAGTCTGAAAGATGGCAAAAAGGAACACCCAACTTTTATTACAAATACACCATGTCACTATGAAGATGTGAGAGAAATAGGAATCGCCTCTTCATCATTCTCATCATCAAGTCCAATTTGCGATTAATAGTGGCAAGAGACAGTTTGGATTTAGGTTTGGGTTGAGGAAGGGGGACTGGTAGGGCTTCTTCTTCAATGACAAGCCTTTTCCTTTTGAAGGATTGGGAGGATTCCATTTTCTTAGCCCCAAAAGCAACTAGGGTATAAGCATATGTGTCTGGGTGTATGGTTTGGTGTTTATTAGGCAGGTGAAGTCAAGAAAGTTCTGAGAACGGAGGAGTTTCTTAGTAAGGAATTTTTCATTTTCCTCATCAAGTGCCCTTATAAAGCGATAGATGGTTGTTTTGTGTGAAGGCAGAAGGAATTGGCTTTTAGGTTTGGTACTCATATGGATCAATTGATCCATAAGATACCGACTGGTTTTAATAGCTTGTTTTTTAAAAGGCAAAATAAAAAGGCCAAGTCCTTTTGAGACACTTTCTCATTACCATCACCTATAGCATTTATAGAAAATGTGATGATACGATGGAGTATCCAAAAAGATAAGGTTTTTATGTATTTGGCAATGGCGGTTTTCGGGTCGTGTTTTGTTTTAATGGAAATTTTCGATCAGAATTTAGAATATATGACATCAAGAGCAGAGATAATGAAAGAAATATTTTCTTTGACTTGAAGATTGAAAAGGGATGAAAGTTTTTCAAAGGTAATGAAATATAGATCGCCAAAAGCCTGGAAAACTAACCCATATTACCCCACTCGAGATTCTACTTTGTGACTCAGTTGAACCATGCATATGAATTCCCTAACGACTTTTTCATAACTAGGTTCATTTCGAAAGATGAATTCATCCCATCCTAAGTTTGACAAAAATGCATGAATTTATGCATTGATTCCTAGAGTCTCTAACAAAAATGTAAAAGGGATTTTGTTGGGGAGGATGATTTCTGAAGAGTTGGCTTTGAAACGCTCATTCTCCTCATTTGTGATGCCCTTCATTAGATGAAGTCCTGGGGGGTGCAGATGGCTGAGCCACAACCTTGCCCTTTTCTGCTCTTGAAATCTTCTTAGGAGTCAATGCAGAAGATGGAGAGAATTTGAGAATTTATAGATTTTTGGAAGGATAATTTTTTTGGAGTAGGATGAAGTGATGAGAATCACTGTTTATGAGGTTTATATATCCATTGAACGGGTGTGTAAACAGCTAGAAATGGCTAGAATTGGATTTATGAAGATTTGAAAATGGTTGGCAGTCAAATCACTTAATGGCTTGGCAGTTACTCAAATTTGTGTCTACAAATTCATCGATCGCGACTGTAATTTTCAAAAAATGTGAGTAACAGACAAAAAATTCCTTGGGAATATGCACTACAACGGTCAAAATTTAAATTCTTGACCAAAATTTACAGTAGAGCTTGATTCTCTTTACCACGATTTGATGTTTGACAATCAAATGACTTAGACTTGTAATTCACGATCGTGAACAAAGGATTAGGACTGCAAATTATAAGTCAACAAGGATAAGAAGGAAAAATAAGTTTTTAAAAATTTCAAAATTGTGATCCACTTGAAATATGTCACAGAAAAACACAAGGCATACAATCAACACATAAGAGCAAATTTTCACTTTAGGGAGCTTCCATCAAGCTTTCCCAATTCCCTTTTAATAAAGTTCAATCTTTCTTCATTGAGAGGTTTAGTGGAAATATCTGCAATGATCTCTTAGAAAATGGTGTCTAATGTCTATATGTTTACTCCTATAGTGTTGGATGGGGTTCTTAGAGAGATTGATAGCACCGGTGTTATCACATTTAATGGGAATGTGATCAATCACTTTGTTAAAATCCTTCAATTGTTGTTTGATCCGAAAGACTTAGGTACAACAACAACCTGCAATAATATACTTAGCTTCTGCCATAGATATGGTAACCGACACTTGCTTTTTGCTAAACCAAGAGACTAAGCATTCTCCTATAAATAGACAAGTCTCGAAAGTACTTTTTCTATATAATAAACTACCTATATAATCCACATCTAAATATCCTATGAGACTAAAGGATGAATCCCTAGGATATCATAACCCTAAGTGAATTGTGCCATGCAAATACTTAAAAATTCTCTTGACAGCATTTAAATGTGACTCTTTAGGAGACGATTGGAATCTAGCACACATATATACACTAAACATGATATTCGACCTAAAAGAAGTAAGATAAAGTAGAGATCTTATCATACCTCGATATCTCTTTTTATCTACCATCTTATCCGATTCATTTTTGTCTAACTTGATGGCACAACTCATGGGGGTTTTGGTTGTTTTGCAACCATCCATACCAAATTTCTTGAGTATCTCCCTTGTGTATTTGGCTTGGTTAATGAAGATCCCTTCTTTGGCTTGCTTGATTTGTAGATTGAGAAAGAACTTGAGCTCTCCTATCATGCTCATTTCGAATTCCCTAGTCATACACTTAGCAAAATCTGCACAAAGAGACTCATTAGTAGCACCAAAAATGATATCATCAACATAAATTTGTACAACTAGTACATCATGTTTGTGTTTTTTAACAAATAGTGTGGTGTCCACCTTTCCTTTTTCAAAATGATTTTTCAAAAGAAATGAACTAAGACTTTCATACCAAGCTCTTGGTGTTTGTTTAAATCCATATAAGGGTTGGTGTTTGTTTAAATCCATATAAGGCTTTATTCAATTTAAAAACATGATTGGGAAAACAATATGACTCAAATCCAGAAGGTTATTCAACATAGACTTCCTTCTTAATAATTCCATTCAAAAATGCACTTTTTACATCCATTTGAAAAAGCTTAAATTTCATGTGGCATGCAAAAGCTAAAAGTACCTTAATGGCCTCTAATCTTGCAATGGGGGCAAAAGTCTTATCATAATTTATGTCTTTCTCTTGGTTATATCCCTTAGCAACCAATCCAGTTTTATTTTTTGTGATAAGACCTTATTCATCTAACTTGTTCCTAAACACCCATTTACAACCTATAATGGAGTGTTCTTAAGGCCTAGGGACAAGTTCTCATTCCTTGTTTCTCTCAAATTGGTTGAGTTCCTTCCACTAGCTTTCCTTTTAACAGGCTTTGTAGTAGATCCATACTTGCATGTCTAAGATTTTTATGCCATAACTAAGCCTCATTACTAAAAGACATAAGATACTTGAAAGATTGGTTAGCAACATTTTCTTAGTCAATTGAGTAAGTATTGCTTTTCCTTTTACCCTTGAAAACAACCTCATCATTCACTAATGTGGTGACTTGACATTCTCTAAGATCAAAGGTGACTTTATTACCTTTGTCACATAATTGACTTATACTCAACAAATTATGTTGTAAGCCATTAACTAATAAAACATCATTAATCAAAGAACAACCATTCTTACCAATGGTTCCAATGCCAATTACCTCACCCTTGGCATTATTACCAATGTGACATTTCCACCTTCTATTTTCTTCAATGTCGTTAATAGCTTTCTATTTCTCATCATTTGCTTAGAACATCCACTATCCACAGGCCAATTGTTTGATCTATTGGTGGTTGCCACACTTTCCTGCATAATAAAAGTAAATCACTTTTTCTTAGGTACCCAAGCATACTTGGTTCCTAGGAGGTTAGAAGTTGAAGGGTCCTCTAGTTTGAGGTGAGCCTTCCAAATAAAATAATGAATACTAATATGCCCAACTTTTATGCAATAGTGACATTGGAGTTTAGACTTGTAAGTCTTTCTCCTATGCACAAACCTAGTATGAGTAGGAGGCCTTCTCATATTTTGATTATGTGAGTGCATGCATGTGCACAAGTGATGAGGGGTAGTAAATGATTGTTTTTATTTATGTGTGTGAGCATACTTTTTGTTGTACAAATAGGCATGGTTTGCTATTTGAGTCTTGCCTCTTGAGCTTTGGGAAGCCTTCCATTTGCCCTTAGGCATAGGTGGCTCAGTGCTAGGAGCACTTTTCTTCCTAATTACCTCAACACTTGAAGTTTGAGGTGTTGATGCTTTAATGAATGTAGTGTGAGATGATGTGGATAAGGAGGCTTCATTGAAGCCTAAACCATATCTAATCAATGGTGACCTTTGAGACACAGTTAATGTATCTAAGGCTTCCTTTCCTTTATGAAACTTAGAGATTGAGCTTCTAAGCTCAATGACCTCTCCTTTTAGGGAGTCATTCTCTTTTCTTAATAAAGCTAATGATGAAGATGACTTGAAAAAGATTTCTATAGATTTTTTGAGTTCTTCATTTGAAGTCCTCAATTCACTTACAATATCACTAAGGGATTTGTAATCATCCTCTGGTTTTGAGCATTTTCTCTTGTAAGATTTCATTTGTGACTTATATTTCTCACATCTCATTGTAAGATCCTCTAGAAGGTCTTCATCTACCTCATCAAAATCATCAAAATCTGAATGAGAGTGGGATGAAGTACTTACCTTATTTGGATAGTCTTCTTGAGCCATGAAGCATATGTTTGCAATCTCCTTATCCTCTTCACCCTCACTTGAGCTATTATCCCAAATGGCTGAGAAAATTTTCTTCTTCTCATTGTCCCATCTCTTCTTCTTCATTATCTTAGGATAATCATATTTGATGTGGCCTTGCTTACCACACTTATAGCAAGTGGCTTCATTAAATCTTTCTCTAGGATTAGGAGTTGTCTTCTTGAAGCTTCTTCTCTTTTTTCTTCTTCTAATTAACTCCTTAGTCTTTTTTGAGAGCATTACTAGTTCTTTTTCTTCTTGTCACTCTCTTCATCACTAGAGGTAGTTTCTACCACCTTCTTCATGGTTGAGGATTTGAGTGCTAAGGTTTTTTTTCTTTTTATGATTTTTCTCATTGGCCCCTTAATTTCTTCATTTGCTCATCCTTTTGTAAGGCTAACTCATGAGTTAAGACTTTGCCTACTAACACATCCGCAGGAACCTTTCTAATCTCTAGGTTGGACGCTTAAATGCTACACACTCTTGCACCAAACTTATCTAATGGAAGAGTTTTAAGGATTTTCGTGTTTACCTCATAGTTTGTGAGAGTTGTTCCAAATTTCTTCATATTTGTGACGATGGATAGAAGTTTATTCATCATTTTGGTGATGCTTTCATGGTCTTTCATCATGAAGAGCTCCCATTATGTCACGTACATCTCCAATCCACTTGATTTAATAAGTGTTGCTCCCTCATGATAGTTTTCAAGAGTCTTCCAAATGGTATGAGCTGTTTGGCAATGTTGCACTCTTCCAATCTCTTCCATTGAAAGAGAGCTTATAAGAATAGTCATTGCCCTTTTATTCTTACCATTCAATCTCTTATGGGCTTCAACCTAAACTTCCCTTGGAATGAGTTCTTCAATTCCATCCACCACTTTAGTGGATGGCTTCCATTCTTTGACAACTACATGCCAAAGGTCTACAACAATTGTATCAAGATAAATCTCTATCCTATACTTCCAATGACTATAGTCAGATCCATCAAAGTAGGGCTTGAGGTATGAGTGGATTCCCTCTCGTGCCATGATCTTTTCTCACCCAATTAATGTTTATTTGTGAGACCAAGCTTTGATACCACTTATTGGCCTAGGGCACCAAGAAGGGAGGTTGAATTGGTGTTCAATTAAAAATTAAAATGAAGAATATGGTGGTTAAGAAGTGGAGTAGAAAAAGAGAGAAATTGACACAAATGTTTATAGTGGTTCGGGCGTTAACTAACCCTACGCCCACTCCCCAATTCTATAGAATTGGGTATTTCACTCAATTCAAAATGTGTTTCCAAGCTCAAACCAAACTTTTACAACTTGTGTTTTATAGGTTTACATAAAAACCTCTTACAAGTGTTGCCAAGGCTCAAACTTAAAACCTTTCACAAGTGTTTTCAAAGGCTCACACTAAAACCTTTCACAAATTTTTTCAAAGGCTCACACTAAAAACTCTTGCAATGGTGTTTAATGCTTACACCAAATAATCACTTAAAGCATAAAGAAGAATTGAAAGAATGAGTAGCAAGTTTATAAGAGTTTGGTTGCAAATTAATGAATTCTCTTGTATTTACATATGTATGGTGGAGTATTTATAGCCCATACCCACCAAAGAGACATTAGACTAAAACTATGAATAAATCTCAAAGACGTGCTAGGCAGATTTAGCATTAAATGCTTGTTAGGCCAAAATCGCAATCGTTACTAACTTTTCACTGTCGCGAATTTCCAATTTCGACTGAAAATTTCGTTTATATCTAATGGCTAGTCCACGTGTTAGCTTTTCGTTGGTCATTATGGAAACTATAGTCGTGTTCTAACCACTCTCAAAAGTCGCGGTCACAAGATATCAATACCTTGGGCATGACTAAGACTGTGAATTCCTCTACTTGAAGAGCAAACTTCAATTGCTTTAGTTGCGATTGTGAATAAACATTAGCTCTTATGATTTTTGATCTTTAACGGACACCTGAGACACTTAGCAAGCAGTGGTTATGGATTTGGTTCCTTCCATTGTCACTATGAAATTTGTGATCGTGACTAAGGCGTGACATAAACCATGAATTCATCTGTGACTATGGCTTTCCCAACTTTAGGTGTGTCGCAGCAGTAAAGCTTTTTGTGAATTTCTCTGGCCTAGCTTTATCCTTCATTGTGACTAATTCGTGGTCACAATTTTCAATACATTCACCATGAATTAGAGTGAACTTTACAAGGTTAGAGATTTGGACTCCATTTAACTTTCAATGACAAAAACTAACTTATTATCTATAAAAAAATATATACTTAATGAAGGCATTAGAATTGATCAATCTCTATTGTCAAGTTCAAAAGAGGTTCATGACTTAGGTTAAATCAACCTAGTCGAACATTAGATAATCCAGTTATCGGTCTTGAGCATGTTTCTAATGCATATCAATCAAGCATACCATCATCAAAGTATTACACATATTCACCATAGGGATGAGGATACAACCATTCTTAAATAAGGGATGTTATGCATAATTAACAATCATAAACAAGCAAAATCAAGATTACCATGCACATATATAGTCACTTACGCATAAAAAATAAAACTAGTTATTTGCCATCAAGAAATTAAAATAATAACGTAATAGGAAAATAATGAAATGCACTCAAAGCAAGAGTCTTATCAAATCCTCTCTAAGTTAATGGGGCCTAATCATGTTTTTAAGACCAAAATCATATCATTCGTGGTCCCAATATTAAATGAACCTAAAATGATAACTATAACATGTAAAGCATAAACACATGAATATGGAGAATAAACATAATATAAACATGACATGCAAATGCATTTTGGAGGATGGTGGAGGCCTTGGACAAGATATCAAATCAACATATGGGATACTAGGATCATTGAATCCTCCCCTATAATGCTTCTAAGGAGATTGAGCATCCGTAAGCATATTGTTAGCCATATAAGGGGCTAAGATATTAATATGTTCAAGATAAAAGCTTAAAGGGCCAAATGATGCATATATTGTATGATATTTTCCAAGCATGACATGTAACATAATAGGGTCATAAAGAATAGATCTTTCTCCCCAACACTAGTCAAAGTGACTATCTTAAAAAAAATGAACGAAGTGAACTAACTAAATACCTAATATATAACATCTCTATCCTCATTCATTAGCACCCACTTGTGAATAAAATCATTGCATAAATGATATGCAATCCAACATGAACATATGTATTAGATAAATGATCATTTAGATATGTGAATTTGATAGGTACGATGATGAAACTTGCACCATTGCATTTGGTACACTTGAACATAAATGTGATGTTTGCATAGTTGCATGGTAAATTATCATATGTTATGTGTATGTTTTGTATCATAGATAATGGTATTTTAAAGCCTATTTGAAAGTATAAGGAGCATATGGGGATTAAGAGATGGATGAAGCAGTGAATAAGAATGACTAAAAGAGGAATATTAAACTTTCAACCAATGGTAGTGATACACATGATTTTATCTTATTATAATAGGCTTATAGATTGAACTTTTCATCCTTTAGGAGCATATTAGCAATGCAAAATGTGAGAGGCAGCAAATGAAAGAAAGAAACAAAGAATGAAAGAAAGAAAGGATGAGAAGAAAAAGAAGAATAAGAAGGAGAAAAAGAAGAGGAATAAAAATAAGGTAGCTAAGAGGAAACCCTAAGCTTTCTAGTTTTGGCAAAAAAGGTAAGTTAATTGATCTTATTTCCATATGAAATTCCTCCCTCATAACATGTTAAACATGGATGATTAATAGGAATTATGGAGTAATTTGAGGTAGAGCTCTTTTTTGGAGGTTGAAGCTTAAGAAAACATAGTTGATTATGTTGGTTTTGTTGTTAGAGTAGATTTTTGTAACCATGCTTTCATAACCCTATAAAAGGAAATATGGAAAGTGTAAACCATGAAATTTGTAGTTTTATGCCCCATATATATGTAAATAAAACAATTTTGCTCAATTTGTTGTACGCATGTGGCTCATTGATTGTGACTGACCTTGAACCAGGTGAAACCTCATTAGTATTTTGATTATGTTTTCTAAGAACTTGATGGCCATTCCAAAATTGAAAATTTTATATTTATGTCTATTTTACATGCCTATAAAATATTTTTGCCAAATATATCATGGTTGATGAGATATTATTCTTTTATTATGGCTAATTCACAATGTATTGAAACCTGCTCGCCCTGAGATTGGTTTTTTTTTTTTTTTTTGTGATCTTATATACTGAATTAGGCAATGTGAAACATGAAAAATGTTTTGTTATGTGTTTTATAACTATTAAAAATTATTTTTTCAATTGGATTTATACAACTGGAGATATGGCTAATATTGTAATGCATAATCAGACTGAGATCACATTGAAATAGGGAAGAATTCATAAATTCACCATATTTTTTGGAGGCCATATATTGACCTGCTATTTGAATATGTGGCATCATCATGTGTATAGTTTATGTGCAAAAAATAATCAAGGCATTTGGATAAATATAGCAAGAGTTACTATAGTTATAACATAGCAAGGTCAAGCTACCACATAAGAAAACTAAGATTAAGTACTTGGCCCACATGCATAGAACATTAGCATAATTGCATATCAAGTATGAAAACTCATTTTGACATATTTATAATAATGTATAAATCAAATTTTAGGATCTCAACACATTGAAGAAGCCTAATAGAGAGGTTAAAGCCTACCATAATGGTTGATTTTCAAAGGCAAGTAAAAGCCATAATTGGATTATATTGTATATGTGTGATGATTTTACAATATGGTTGTGTTCTATTACTTGAATATGAGATTGAATTGTGACATTTTACATGTGAGTAAAAGTCAAGTGAGACTTATTTGATCTTAATGATTACTTGGTATGCAATTGTAAATGGACACTTACATATGGAGCTAAAAGGATGTTGTGACCGACTTGCCAAACACTTGCAAATCACTTAGAAAAGGGACCAATATGTTCTATTAGCATATGTTATTGATCAAATGTATCACTTGTTATATATTGCCTAGAAAAAGCAAATGTCACTTAAATCATATGGATTCCCAAAAGCAATGTTTGTCTTGCAAGATCACGACAAAATCAATCTATTGCATTTGCACTTGCATAGACAATTCTTATACTTGTAATGTATCATGATGATATCTAATTGTTTGTTGTACCATAAGAATCTAATTATTATTTTAATTCATTCAATTGTGACTCACCAAATCATAATTATATTTTTCAAATACTAAAGCATAAGGTTTGGGTATTTTAAAGCATAAAGTTTTACATATAGAAACATAGAGTACAGGTCGTCAACTGAATTCTAAATCTCTCTCACTCTCCTTGTATCATGTACATACACCTAGATAGACATCAAATTGTGGCTACCAACTTTAAGTGGGTTAACATATATGTACATTAAATACATATTGGATTGTATATGAATGATGAGTTAACCTTTATGCATATGAATTTTTGGATATGAATGCCATTATCAATAAATGAAAATGGTTATTGCAGTTTTTATTGTCAGAGCAGGGATAGGTTCCATATAGACATACATATGAATATAGCATGATTTTTACATTATTATGCATTATCTTATGACATAGTCTATATCTATAGGGTATTAGCAGATGGTAGTCATGGTGGTACCCATGACTCAACAAGGAGAGGCGACTTAGCCGATTTATGTTCCATATAAGCATCTTAGCAAACATTAGGGGATCAACCTACTGATAGAATTAGATCCCTACATATTCTCATGCACAACACATATCTCATGGGTAACCATAATATAAAACTAGTGAACAAATAGTGTAGGATCAAGAAAATCAAAGAGAAATAAGATACACAAAATTAAGAAAATAGGGTGTAGTTGACTTTAGTGGTACCATAGATCCAGCAATGGTAGAGACATGACTAGAAAGAACCCATAGAGTTTTGAACTTGATGAAATGCACACTAGAAGAAAAGTTTAATTATACAGTGTCGCTATTACACGGGATGCATATGATTGGTTGGAAACCTTTCTAGAGAATTATGTCTAGACTTTAGTGCTTACATTGGTTGACTTTCATTATGAGTTCAATAACAACTACATGCCAGAAGTGTACAAAGATGACAAAAGAATGGAATTTTTGAATATGAAGCATGGAGAGATGACTATAACAAAGTATGAAGTAAAATTTAATCAATTATCTCATTATGCATTCTTCGTAATGGCCATTGACAAATGTCAAATGTTTGAAAATGGACTGAGATAGGAGATCATAAGTAAGATCCACAGCTGCAAATCTTGAAAGTTATACTGTGACACACCAATTAATAATCATTTAATTTTCTCTCTATGTCTATCCATTATCATTTAAAATACCTGATTAAATTTTTTTTTTCACTATGTCTCATGTTCACCACTTAGTAACTATTTACAACAAAACATACATGAATAAACAAACTAAAATACTAATTGACTGCACACTGCCCCAACCTCTCTTACACTACTAGACAACAACTTCGAAAAGTATACTAGATGCAATCTTTAGTCTACTCTTTCTGAAAAAAGATTTC
>CATIWR010135364.1:0-14017 GCA_949677035.1 Omphalea diandra | reverse complement strand
ATGTTAATAAAAATAAAATATAATTTTTGAATAATAATAATAAATTCCTATTTTAATATTAAATATTTGATAAATGAAAAAATAAAAGAAAATTATATTTATATGTATAAGGGTATTTTTGTCATTTTTTAAGTTAACCTTTCATTCCAATCTAGTGCAAACAAATAATATTACTTTTAAACCAATCCGTTTCATTCCTACCATCCCAAACATAAATATAATTTAACACTCTCTTTTCAAATCAAACCAATCTATTCCATTTCATTAATAACTCTTCCAATCCATTACAAACACCCCATTCAAACAGGGTGTAAAGTGAAGAGTGACTCTTGTTAAGGGAAAACAAAACCAAAGCGAGCAGAAGGTAGAGATGAAGAAGCTGGCGAGAAATTGGCGAAAATCTAATGACGAGAATTTATCACTTCCAACTCAGGACGATGGCGATTCTCGTGCCATGGACACGGAAGGTTTGTCTCTGTGATTATTCTTTGGAGCAACCAAAACCAAATAGGGATTTGAATTACTGTTCTTTCCATTTCCAAAACACAGAACAGGAGGAGTTGGTTCGATCGCTGGAAAAGACGCAGGCTTACCAGTCTCTTATATGGAGGGTAAGGTATTAATTGACTCTATATGCATAAGTTTTTTTTTTCTCATTTTTTTTTCTTTTGGGTGGGTAGAGAGTGTTCGCCGGATTTCTTTTATGCTACGCTGCGTTTCAACTGTACTCCATCTACCATCAGGCAACATCCCCGTGGGAACTGGTAAACCTAAATCCATTAATCAATATATATAGAGAGATTTTTTTTTGGGTGGAATTTAACAATTCTGTTTTGACTAATAGAGATATCATGCTTACTTCATGGGAGACATTGAGTCATGGATGGTAATATCTGCAGGTTTGCCCTCTTTCTGCTTCTCCCCAAATTAATCTACACTCCTCATTTTACATGCTTGCTATTTGCATGATCTTTATTAAAAAAATGATGTATTCTCCAACATGTAGGGAATGCTTGGCATTGCTATTTCCAATTGCCGCTTTTGGGCAAAAGTTAGAAGAAATCATACTAATTGCTGATAGATTTTTTTCAATATGAATTTTGTGAGTTAAAAGTTAATTTTGAAATAAGCCATTACTTGAAGATTTAGTTATTAGGTTCACAACGTAACTAAACTACTTTCCATTTGTAGCTAAAAATATTATTCAGATACTAAAAATATTGTAATTTAACAAACAAAAATAGATTTTTACTATACCAATATCAAACATGTTCATAGTATCCACATCCATATTACACATGATTGCCTGTCTAGAACTAGAGTGATATCATTTTTCATTATGAGCTGTTAGCCAGACTTGTATGAAAGTTCTATCTCTGTTTCCTTTCGAAAGGCCAAGCTGGAAATTTTATGGATTGTTTCTTATTTCTCACTTGCCATTTATTATTTTTCAAAATTCCAAGGGCATTTTCTTTTGAGTATATAGGGGTAACCGTTGAATAAATTTTTTGATCAAAAGAATATTACTGGGGAAAGGCTAAATGAATAGTATGAGTTAATCTTTGAACATCGTGATTTAAGAGTTGTCAATATGAATGGCGGCTCATTATTCGATGAGATTTTTGTTCAGACATAAAAAGATTATGTAAACAGTTACTTGAAATCTCTCAATTGTGAGCTTAATTGATTAGTCATTTGCTCTAATAGTTGGGATGATTCATTTGCTCTAATAGGTATCTTTTATTGGTGATCTGCACCTTTGTTTTGCCTAGCAGATGCTAAATTATTGCTAAAATGACAACTGATTGTCATTATGTTGTTTACATGTATTTATGCTGCCTCAGTGGATTACATGATGTACTTCTTTTACTAATTTTCTTAGTTTTAATAGAATGGGTAGCTGTTTTTGCGTGCTCAATGGCTATCGTGGGGTTGCTTCGTAATTCAACGCATCACAGGCAATGGATTTGGTACTCTTGCTATACTGGGCTTATTCTGGCAGTTTTCTGGTTATATTATATGCTGAGGTATTTGGAGTTCTTTACATATCTGCTTAGAGAATTTGCTATTTCTAAAATTCTTATTTTTAGTTCATGATCAGTGAATATTGTCAAGAACACTCATATAATAAAAGTTCAAGATTAATTTTGGGACGTAGAAGCAGAGAAATAGAGAAATACATAGTTCATTTGGTTTGGCTTCCAGCCTTCCATATTCATCGCCTTTCAAATTTTTTTGACTAAAGTTTCTATGCTTATCGTACTGAAATTACTTCTGACTATTTAGTATTGCTTATGAACTGCACTCTCTATGCAGTACACTACTATGCTTAATGTTCTGGCCTGTTACGTGTTAATCATATGTTAATAACACGAAATATATTTGCATCATAGGACATTAAGATTCCGGTGGGATGTCCTCTGGCTACCACTTGGGCCTCTTAGGTTGGTGGTGCTTTTCCTCTTCCTTTTATCTATGACTATGAGCATATAATTGACAAATTCAGTTGAAAATGCATATTCTTTTCTGAAATTGCAGTGGAGCTGGCATTTGTCTCTATGTTGATCATCTACTTGCCGAGTCATCAGAAGAAGTGAGAAAACTTAGAGGCTACATGTATGCTTACAAGGCCAGCTAAATTTCTGTTAACATGTACTTTCATTTCTACTTGATTGGGTTTGAGCTCATTCAGTGTTTCAACTGTCAAGCATAAGCAGGTTGGAAAAAGAAAGTTACTTGGAGTAGTGACTTGAAACTTGAGGAAACATCATGTGAAGAAATGATCTACTTTTGCCTTTATCCCTCCATCAATCTGAATATATATATATATATATATATATAAATTCTTTGATTGTATTGTCAATTCTCCACCCTTCCCGTGTTGCAGTTCACTAGACCACATCTATCAATGGATCAGTATGCAAGATCAACTTATTATACTGTAAACATCATGATTTCCCAGGGATTTTACTTGCATGCTCTCCAACAGGAGTAAAGTCAAACAAAAATAATTACTCTCTCTGTCGTAAAATCATTAGCAAAATTTCATTTTTATAGGAATTAAGATTAGTTAATTATAGTAATTTGGTGTATTTTAATCACTTTTTTACTAAAATATCTTTATTTATTTTTATTTTATTAATATTAATAAAGTATAGTTATTATTTAAACTACAAAGTTAGTGATAATATCTACGTACTAGGAGTAAAATGATTATTGAAATTTGAAAAAAATTTATACTAAAAAAATTATTAAAGAATATAATTTTTTTCTTTACATTGAAAATATAAATTCAAAATAAAAAAATATAAGTAGTAATTATTAATAGTGAAAATAAATGTCAATCGATAAAGATATATTAGATAATTATTTTATTAATTATTAACAAAAAAAGAAACTGTTAATTATTCTGGGATGCTCAAAATAAAAATTTTATCAATTATTTTATAATGATTTTTTGGGATGTCAAGAGTAAATCAATTATCGAATATGTATAAACAGACCTGGTTATATAGCTATATATCCAAGAATTTTCCTTGCGACACGGGAATTTGAGCTGCTAACCAGGCATCAAAAGCGCGTCAGCAGTCATATAAGGGACGGTGAGAAAGTAAAAAACCACGGTCTAGAAGAAAGAATTTATTCACTGATATTAGTGCACATTGAGAGTTGTAATGGCTGTGATGCAAGGCGTTAGAACACCATAAAAGCAAGGATAAGATCAGGCACCGATAATACTGCTGTCTGCTACTACCACTCGGTAAAAGAAGGTCCAAAACTCTAATAATGGCATAGAAATTATCTTAATAATAATAATAATAATAACAGGAAACACTAACTGGGATGAATGCATGCAGCTTACATTTGCAAAAATCTCCCATTTAACCTTAAGAAAAGTTTTTAACACAAATAAAAGGGTCAATGCTCGTCTTCAATGACCTAGGTGCCCAGACCTTTAAGTCCCGCTGGGATTTCCGCAACAGTGACTAGAGAGTAGAGCTCTTCCATTTCGTCTTCATCATCATTCCTCCTGCGAGCAATGCGGACTCTGATCCTCCTTGGGACACTCCGGATAGCCCTGCTCCAGACATGCTTGTTCAGCTTCACATCAACTCTCACATCCTTTGTTCCCATAGCCGTCTGAGCAAACTTCCTGATCTCCTTAATGGCCTTGGAGCCTTCTTCTTGAAGGCACTGTTCCACATAATTTTGGGTCCAATCAGTAACGATTAGCATATCATCGTAAACATCAGCAGAAGGGCAGGTCCATATTTCCATAAGAAACAGATCTATTGCAATTTGATCATGAAGCGTATCAGAAATTATTATAAAAAACATATTGTGCTCTACTACAATGCCGCTAATATCATCGCTAGATGAAAACCATATAAACAAACTTCCAATACAATTATTAACAAATGAAATATTCCTAAACCAGGACTAGTTAATGATATTTTCCAAGATCAAAGAATACATCCCAATGCAGAAGGCTTTCGGCATTACAGAATCTTAATAGGAAAAGATGTGAAATCCAATCAATAGTACAAGCATGGCATGAAACAATTCATATTTCGGATATGTCAACATCAGCATCACTCAAAGCCCCTTTGCCAATCTTATTCTTTCCAAAGTCGCAACTAATTTGATGCACATCCTTCGCAAACTAAACAAATAATCTGACTTTCCATAAAACCCAACGAGACACAGAACTCCCTACAGCCCACATGAATTATCCAAAGATAAAACCTATATTCCTTACTTTCAAATAATACCCATTTCAATAAAAAGATGATAAAATTTCCGCTGGAAACATTACCATATTAAAAAAAGAACAAAAAAAAAAAATACAAGACCATGTCCAATTAATAAAACAGCATGTAAAAACTAAAATAAAAAGACTTTGAAAGGAAAGTGAGTGATTTTTACCAGCCATGTAAACGCTTGTGAAGGTTGATAGTGTACTCTCTGGTCACCACCTCTTCCTTTCTTCCCTTTGTCTTTTCCATTTTCAGTTCCCCTTCAACACCAACCTAGCTGCATTCAGCAACCCACTTGTCCATTTAAAAGGATCTAAAAATTCATATAATCTATAGATTTCGCACCAAATATTTAATCTCACTATGTACACGTAGATACAAAAGAGAAAGATACCTGAGGCTACGATGGATAGAAGAAGAAGAAGCAGAAGAAGAAAGGCGTCGAAAGAAAGAATATTCAAATAAAAACGGTTCCACCACAAACCCTAGTTTGGATACGACAACAAAGATCCATAGTTTCACGAAATGACAATTTTATCCCTCTGTTGGGCTAGGCCTCAATGGAATAATAAAGATGGTAAATTGGTCATGTTAATGGCTTAATTTCCGTTGTAACAAAAATAATAAAAAAGAAATGAATAACTTTTTCAATTTTCGCAAAATAATAAAGAAATTAGCATCCCCTCCTCAAAACTGCAAAGACGGAACAATTAACGTTAATGCTATCCCCTTGAAATTTCATTAAATGTTTGTAAGGTTTCTGCGTATGATAGTTTTAACAGAATCCTAATATAAACTGACTTCTGCAGGATGCCACTCTTTATCTATCCATGATATATTTTAGCATGTAATCATGAACAGGTACAATTTGGATAACAATTGTTATGTTTTATGCGTCCGCAATCTCATTCTTGCATCGGAGAACAAGGATTTTACATGTTAGTAAAAAATGTTCAAATTTCAGTTTTTCTTGTGTAGGATTTCTGAAATTCCAATTCCAAATCCCTAGTCAAATATTCATCTTCACCATTAGTTAGGTACGGTCCGCGATGTCCAAAGAAAGGATCACCAAAAGGAACCGCACCTATAAGAAATTAAAAAGAAAAAAAAATTCGAAAAAGAATTGACGAATGATACAGACAGGTTGGACAATCCATGATTAATACATCGTAGGCCCATGTATAAAAATGAAGATGCTACCCCTAAATCAGCACCAATATTTATTTTTTCCTCACGCTAACGTATAATAAAATCTTTAATAAATTTTCTGAATTTCTGTTGAAAATTTCTAGTCTTCCTAAGTATGCGAAACTGTCATTCTGCTAAAAGAAAAAAGGCTCCTAAGATCTCTGGGTACTTCTTAAATATCTCCAGAAAGTGAGAGCCAAAACAGTCAAACCAGCAATGCCTGCTACAATCTGCCATCACCAAACACCAATTTGTTAAAACAGGGGTGAAGATTGAAACCAAATTATGAGTATATGAAGGAGCAATGGAGCAGAAACATGATTTTAACAATTAGATATTTCAACAGTTTCTGGAAATTGATTTGTGTCCAAAACATTAATTTCCAGACTGTGTTGAAAAAAATCATATACCACTTGAGTGAAAAATGATAAAATCAGTAATCTCACAGCTTCATTGCAAAAATAGCATAGAACCATTGGAGCATTGCAGAGATGCATACTAGAATCATGACAATAACAAAGTTAAACAGGGGATAAGCTAACCTTGGCATCCCTGGCATAACTGATCTGATTAGATCGGAAGAATGACATCAGTAACTGAAAGTGAGATGTCAGAGGCATTAGAATGACTGCAGTATACTGGTTTTTGCAAGGATAAGGCAGTATCCTTTGCAGTGTTGACTGCACTGTTGACATTGTAAGAGACTGTCTAACATTAGAACGTCCTTCGTCTTGAACCTGCACCATAAAAATAGTGTTCTGATAATCATATAGCATCAGAGGGGATATGATAGAGACAAGCATGCTGCATGCTCTGTCCCTGCCATTCATCAGTGACTACTTAGTTCTAATTAGGGACCTTCCTGACAAGTAACCTCATTTCTGAAGAGAAATTTAAGAGACATAAGAGTTACTATTTGTCCCATAACTAAAACTGAATAGATTGTAGGGAAAAGAAAAAGTAAATTATATCATTTTATATGTACATGTATACTGATGCAAATATCTAAATTTATATGAAATGCTTCATGCATGCCCTACAAAGTTACTGATTAAAACATATTCCAGAACTCTCGTATGATATGGTCTAAAAACTAAGCATATACTTTAAACAAGTCTCATGTTTCAGCTATATTATATAAATCTTATGGCAACTCCAGACGTCAATAAAAATTATCATTTCTATTGATATAAGCCATTCAGATTGAAACAACATTCTTTGGCACAAAATATAGAAACTGTAATATGGGATTGTGGCAAAACCAAGACACCAACCTCAAAGGCATTACCCAAATCACCATTATAGATCCTCGACTGGTAGCTACGTAAAATCCTTTCCAGCCAGTAGATGTTCTCCTGAAAGATGAGTAGCAAATCAATACTATGATTAACATAATATAATTGACTTAAACTTTCTGTATCCAAGAAATTTATGCTGTGAGATCATCTAGAACAATGATAAGAAGAAAATTTGAGTTCCACAACTACTTAGGATTAACATGGTAGAAGGAAGAAAGAGTCCAAAATTTCTAATCTGTATACTGGGGCCACTAATTATGGGAATTAAGATCCAGTAAAGTTAGAGTTACTCAAAAACCAACCTGCAGTCCATTTTCATGGGCCCTTTGCTCAAGCTCGAGAATGGTCAACACATCTTCATCTGAAGGCCCATCCTCTTGAAGGTGTAATATTTCATCCAAAGCAATATCAACCTATTATGAAGTATTGCATGCACAATTGGGCACTCAATTATGAAAAAAGAAAGCGAAAATGTATATTACAAACCGAAGACTTCATACCAGCTTTGAGGAGATCCCAGGATCACAAGAAAAATTTATGCTAATGTCACCGCGTATATCACCAGTTCTAGAAGGTCTATTACCACCAAGAAATACTGAGACACCAACAGAGTAGATCTGCAGCAGAGAGTTATAAAAGGAAACATCCTCTGAACCGCTAAACAAGTCATAAGGTAAAGCATATGAAACACACCTGCCCATGCTTGAAACGTAGCACTTGCATGATTTTTGTTTCAAGAAGTTTGCTCAGGAAGCCAACACGGTGAATCTCTTCTATCTGGAAAATTAATTTTTTCCAATAGACAAAAAAAGCATTTTCAATTATCAGTAAATATGCAAGTGTCACAAAAAAAGACTACGAGATATGTAAACTACTAATTTATAAAACAATCCACAGACCATTGTCCCATTATTCAGCACCAAAGGAAAGCTTAGCTGGACTGAACATTGTGCTTCCACCATTGGGCTCCGAACCACTTCTCTACAAGAATATCAAAAAAATTAGAATGCATTTGAATCCAATGAAAATACAGGTGCACACAGACAGAAAGAGATGTGCCAATAAAAAATACCTTTGGATGTTTCACTATTAGCTCAAATTCAAAAGAAAAACAGGGCCAGGAGTGAAAGACATTTAGCTGGCACAGATAAAGGATAAAATAAAATGGAGTGCCAGAGAGAGAAAAGAACATGATTGGCTGTTTCCTTGCATCACAGAAAAATCAAATCTTTTAAAATAAAGGACAATCTACATTAACCAGTCACACCAACTGATTACCACTCATAAGACGCTTCAGGTTAGCTGTCTTCTATGTTGCATGAGTAAAACGCATTTTCTTTTTTTTTTTTACTTCTAACTTAGATGATACAACATCTACCTAACTATGCTCGCAGGAAATGTGAAAGGTAAGCCTTTGAGGTCATCCCAGTTAAAGTGAAGAATAGGTTCAGGAGGTTCTGGTATTCCACCCTACATGGAAGTACAGAATCAGTCAACACAATATTTAATGTAACATCCCCATATTCATATAGTTAAAAAGAACTATTAACTCACCAAATACTGCAATATCAGAGGAAGTGCAACAGTGGGATCCAGATTCCCAACAATCACAACAGTAAAGGTTGAAGGATCCCTAAAACAGCTGTTAAAATATTCACAAGCTTTTAGAGGATCAACTTTTCTGAGATCATTTATCCTAATAGGCTGCAAAAACATGAAAAGGAACCCAAGTTATAAGCAGGGGAAGGCCATCTTCAAAGTGAAAGTTAGGAACTCCGGCATACCCTGAAAAAATATGAGTTCCCATAGTTGATCTCCTTAACTCTATCTGCAAAAGCAGTATAAGGATCTCTCTCTTGAGCACGAACTGCTTCCTCAGCCATTTGCATCACTATTTTGACATCTTCTTCTCCAGGTGTTACATTTGTTGTAAACAGTTGATAAATGAGCTGTGGGAATATTCAAGACTAGGAAATTAAAACTCCCTTACTGCACTATTCAGACAATGAGAAATACAACATAGATGGAAATGTTTGCCAACCCAAAGACAAGCACTAGATGTATTAAATTTGGTGAATGAGAACAGGATACTGTTATTCAAAGGATGGGATAATGCCCATTTCTAGCTCAAAAATCTAAGATAAAGAAACAAGATTTTGATAGTAAATCCTTATATCTTCTGGATTCTTGCATGTAGAGGAGTTATTCACAGTATATATGATTATCTAGGGTACATTAAATTGCCGATGTATCTAGGAGATATATCCTTCCTTGTCAACCTGCATTATGATCTAGGGGACATTTGATTGCTGATGTATCTAGGAGATATATCCTTCCTTGTCAGCCTGCATTTCCCAGAGGCTATTCAAGCCCCACTAAATATTTATGATTAAATAAAGTGCATGTGCACTGATCTGTTGATAAGAGTGTGTTTATGGGGCAACAGGGGCTAAGGGGCGAGAAATTTCGTTTTGACACAACAAGGAATAACAGTCCACCCACATCAATTGATGCGATTAACATGAATATAGAAAAACTCAATAAAATGTAGACATGAACTGACCAAAAGCATGGACTAGATGAAAAGTAGAGGCAACAACATTTAGAAGATTTTCAGTGGAACTTAATTGGGACAATATCTGATTAAACTTTTGATTGTATTCAGTGTTACAATTGCCCTTTATGACACAGATAGATGGAGTCAAGAGTAGTTTAGTTAACAGTTTACAAATAATTGTAATCAAGACAGAATTCCTTTTTAAGACATGTAGGTACAACTGTGAAAGAAATATTGTAGTCCTCCATCATAACTCATAAGCATGAAAAATAAATGACAACTATAACAAAGCAAACCTGCAAAGCCGTTTCAAGATCTGAGGGTGAACAATCTCCTGAAAAAGTTCTCATGTATGCTCCAAGTTTTGTACCAACTTCAACTCTCTTGCCAGCAAGCATATCCATTAGAACTGATGGTCTATAACCAAATACACCAATTTCTCCAGCAATTGTTGATGCCATTGAGCATGAAAAATAATCACGTTCTGAGATTTCAGACAGACCGCCATAAGAGAACCCTGTAAAAAGAACCTGTTGAAACAAGTGGTTAACAAGAATTAAATTGATTTCATGTAACAGGACACTCAATAAATTACAATTCATTTTCTCACTAAATAAGTATTATTCAGTTATCACACATTTATTAACATGAGTATTGATTCCCCTCCACCTCCAAATCTTGAAGTGTGACCAGTTATCTAATCTATTCTACCAGTATTGTGATAACTTAGAAGTAGTAAGTGTTTTCTTGCACCCAACACATTTTCAGCAATTTCACATAGTTTTTCACATCTAAACTGCTAGAATACTGAGACTCTTACACAAAAGGTTGTGTCAGCAGGGGAATTGAAGTTCAATTGTTACATGAACTTGTACCTGGTCATCAAGAAAGTCTGTACACTTGTAGCAAACTCGAATTCCATTTGATAGGATTAATTCAGAAGCTCCAATATTTGAATATTCAAGCTGACGCAGGATATTCCTGCAGTAGTTCCTTGATTCAGTTCATAATAATATGATCAAATAATAAATCACTCTTGTTATGCATAATGAGGTATTGAAAAGAAGCTATTTGTCTAACAATAATGTACGAAATCTCAATGCACGAAACCAAAATGTTTCATTTGTAGGGAAGAACATTTAGTCAAACCAAAAAGAGACAAGCAGCAGAAATTTATCAATAACCCCATGAAAGGAGAATCTGAGAATACTAATACATGATTAGTAAGAACAACATCTTCAATTGACAGTGATCCCAACAGGTAAATTGAACATTTCTGCAATAAACTTAACTTCTGATTGACCATAAATGCATCAGTAAGTATTTTATGATATAGTCATAAACAGATATCACATGACAATGAAACTTAAAAAAGAACAAAAATTTGTGAACCCAACTACCAAAACACCTAGATAAGTACAAGATTTATTTAGCGAGGTAGTTACACTGGAAGTTTGTAATTTGACTTGCATAAGAGAACAGCTGAAACCTTTTGTGGCAAGTGCTGTGTCTCCTTGTTAGGAAGGAAATGTTGATGATTTGATCACATATGATAGGCAGAAGAAGAAAATTTACCTTGGGAAATATTACAGAAAACAATCATTTAGAGAGAGAGAGAGAGAGAAGGACTTACTGAGCCTAAGACTATGAAATAAGAAATTATGTTAGAATCATAATTGATTTTGATGGATACAAATTAAGATTAGAAGAACATATGGGAAGAAGGAGAAGTGTTAACCAGAACATAATACGCCATAGTCTAACTTGCCAGAAGCATTCACAATCCATAAGTGACTTTTTATTTTTGGTAGTTATGTGCATCTCATAACATAAAGTGTAGGAGAAATAAGAAAGCAAACCTGACTGTAAAAATAATTTTAAACTTGAAAAAACTTGTTATTAATTAAACTACAAATAAACCTAACAACTTACTGAAGGAGACATCCTCACCAACCACTCCTCATCCCTCTCTCCCATTTTATGCATTATAAACCAAGATCAACTATATTAAGAGACAACATCACACTGAAAAAGAGAATGATCAAATCCATCAAAGTAAAGAGGAACATTAAGTTGAAGAAACAAAACAATCGAACAGATTTTTATACATTTCTGAAGTTACTTTGACAAGGGAGGGAGACATAGAAATTGACATATTAATACAAAGTGACATGATAGTTGACTTTACCCTGGATTTGGCTTTGTAGCAACAATTTCTTCTGGAATTTTTTCATCATCCCAGGGAGAAATGCCTCCTTCCCCCTCAAGAATATTTATTTTCAATAGCACTTTTTTTAGATCATCAACTGTCGCAGAAGCTTGAGGTTCGACCATCTTTATGACACAGCTACATGATGTTCGTAACTTCTCAGAATACTTGGATACTTCTAGTGCTGATATCTCTATACAAACATAACTCTATGTTAGAAGTAGTCATACCTAGTCTATAAAATTGTTTTCAAAAACCAGCAGATTAGACATGCAGGCACTGACGAGGTAAAATTGTTTTTCGAAGTTGAGCCTCATACTCAATCCCAACAACAGGTTCATTTCGGAGAAAATGCTGTGGAATGAGATAACACAGAAATTATTTGATCACATCCATTCAAAGGCCCGAATTACTCATTGGAAAGTTATAAGGAAGCTACTATCTCAATATACTTGTAAATATTCATCTCGCAAGCTGGTTGATTGAATTTGATCACGCTCCAGATAGGCAGACTCAATCTCTGCCATTAGTAAAGCTCGAACAATGGCTATTTCACGATCTGAAAAACCATGTAATCGTACCCTTGCAACCTGAAACATAAAGTAGCTGTAAATGAAATAACAAAAACAACAAAGAAAAAGCAAAAAGTTATAAAATCAAAATGAAGACACGCCTCAAGGAGCATTGATTCCAGTGCCTCTAGAGTGCCTTTCTCTTTACAGGCTGATGTCATTATACAAGCCTTCAATGGACGAACTAGAACATCTGCTGCAACTGAGCATGAGAAATAGGGTGGATCCCTTCTACGAGATAGCTTAAAAAATCTCTGGTTTAGAGCATAGAGGAACATTGATTCTACAAGCATATCCTTGTAGTCCTTCACTGTCTTCAGCTCATCTGCTGGCATCTTATAGCTAATCATCACTGCAGACTGCCATAAGCCAATAAGAAATGGAGTTAAAAACAGATAGATTCCATATTTATATGTAATTAATTTAATTTCTCATTCGTGTTTCATTTTCAAGGTGTACTGACCCCAGCAGCTTCAGATTCCACAAAACACGAAAAACGTGGTTCCTCATGAGATGGAACTGGAAAGACTGGTATGACTGGAGGGTCAGGTTCCACATATTTCTGCCCAAAATGCATCTTTATCAACGCAACTACACTCTAAAGAAAAAAGAAGATGATCAGATATGGTTGAGAAATTTCGAGTCCAATACAAAATGCAAATTCAAAGAGCTCCAGAGAGGATGAGACAAATGTTAAGGAATTCTGAGTAAATTCAAACCTTGGTATCACCAAAATGCATCTCAATTTACTCAAAATGCAAAATATCATATACAAGTGAGAAAATTCAAACCTTGGTATCAGAAAAATCTCCAACAGCTATCACTGCCATGTCATGCAGATGATACCACTTCCTATAAAATTGCTTAACAGTATCAGCAGAAACTGTCCTAATCACCTTGTCTAATCCAATAGGTAAGCGGTCAGCATACTGCAAGCAAAACAAAGATTTGCCAATGACATTAAAATATTACATTCATTCCCGAAAGAAGTAAAAATCATTGAAAATGTATTGTTTTGCAATAAGTAGCTAACGAATCTATAAAACTAACCATCAATAGCCAATACCTTTGAACCTTCCATCATCAGAATCCAATAAGCATCCTGCATTCTTCCACTCGCATCTCTACTCCCTCTGTACTCTTCCATAACAGCTCCTCTTTCTTTCTCTAAATCATCTTTCGAAACCCTAACCTACATAATTAGCATAATTATACAAACTAAACATCATAGAATCAATCACTAACCCCAAAGAAATTTTTTTTTAAAAAAAGTTAGTTTAGCAATTAATACCTCAGTACTGAACTCGGCCAGCACAGAAATCGCCTGAGACAGCAATTCGGGCTTATCAACAGGCACAAACAGCTCATACACAGTCTCATCAGCCGAAGTGACCGCATTTTGACAAGCGCCAAACTCCGCTCCAATACTTTCAAGA
>CATIWR010135363.1:0-18343 GCA_949677035.1 Omphalea diandra | reverse complement strand
TAATGATATTTGATTCTGGATTATGCCATGAGAATTTAATTATTGTTTTTATTCACTGAGTCGCGACTCACCAAATCGCAAAATTTTTTTCAGATACCGAAGAATAAGAATTGGACACCTTCGTGCTTTCAGTGTTACATTATTTCATATGGACCACAAGTCGTCGGCTGAATCCAAACTCTCTCTCTTCTGGTGTCATATACATAGATGTGCATCAAGTAAATGTTTGATTGTGTGTAGGATGGATAAAATCTATATGCATATGTATTTTGAACATGAATGATATGAGTTATGTAAATGAAAATGGTCGTTACAGCCTATATCTAATTCGAGAAGTAATCTACCATTATTATGATGAATTTGCGCCTTTTTACTAAAGTCTACTTAACTTCTCCAATCACGTTAATACTCCAAGCTGTGAATGACCATAATAAAGTTAAATTTTATATGACTCTATATGAGGTAAATGATTGAGGCTGCCATGAATCTCAAATTTGTAATAATTTCTTGCAGTTTGGATATAATTTTGTTCCATAGTGGTATAGTAATAACCCATCCTCAAAATTTTCCTAGCTAAGGGCCTTCCATTCATATGAGGACCATAAATCCTTGTGTGTACCTCTTTCGTGGCTTTGGTCACTTTCTATTAGGCATTTTAAATAGAGCCTATTTGGCATATGCTTGTACACCATGCCATCATAAACTATAAATTATGATGCTAGCCTTTAGATTATGTCCCTATCTTTCTTTTTAGCTCTCTTAAGGTATTCTTCTTTTTCCAAATATCTTTGCACATCATAGTACCATGGATGGTTTCTACTGACATTTTCATGACCCTTTTGTTGATATAGCAAGGTCTTGTGGTTCAAAGCATGATTAACAACTTTAATGTCATTTTTACAACCCATCCCAAATAAAAACCAAGATGGTTAAGGCATCTATCATTACATTATCTTCTCAAAAAAGAAAGTGGAATAAGATAATCCAAAAATTGTAAGCTAATCTCTTTAGGTATTGTAAGTATCGGCTCATATGTTATTCTTTTGGCTCTTACTTATCATTTATTTGAGAAATGACTAGTAATGAATCCTTAAATACTTTGGTTGTCCTTATACTTATTTGCACTAAAGATTCTAACTTAAGTGCATAGGCCTCGCACTTAATAATGTTGTTTGTTGCTTTGAAGTCTAGCTTTTTGGTCATGGGGAATATCTCTCATTCTAGTGATGCTAAAATTTCTCCCATACTAGCCCCTTTCTTATTCGCTTCTCCATTGAAATACATTCTCCAACCTTAAGGCTTAATTGCTTTTAGTCTTTCATATGGGAGTTGGGGAAGCTCAAACTTTCCTTCTATAAGTGGTTATTGGGCCAAATACTTTATAATTGCAAAACCTTAATCACCTTCTTAGTTATGTACTTGTGTCAAACTTCGTTAGGAGTATAAACCACTTTGCTAGTTTTTTAGTAAAAGAAAGGGCTTCATGTAGATACTTGACTGGATTGATCTTTGAAACCATTTTGACAAAGTATGACTAGAAATAGTACCTCAATTTCTTCATGGCCTATACCACTTCTAAGAATGTATTCTCTATTTGATTGTTCCTCTCCTTATAAGAGAGTAGTTTCTTACAAAGTTTTATATAGGTAATACACAACATGCTTATTCCCTGTCTCATCTTCTTATGCTAACATGGGTCGTACATAACTCTTCTTTACTATTAGATACAAAATTAATGTATTTTTCTACTTAAGGAGTTTTAGTACTGGTAGATGGGTCAAATACTCTTTTATCCTCTCAAAAGCCTTTTGACAATGTTCATTCCACTTCATTGATTGGTCCTTCATTAACAAATTGAAAATTGGCCTATAAATAGGGGTGAGTTTAGTTATGAATTTGCTGATGTACTGGAGATGGCCCAAGAAACCTTGAACTTCCTTTTCTATTTTTGGCACATGCATCTTTTGAATGGCCTTTACCTTATATGAATCCATTTTGATATTCTTCTTACCCATCACATGTCCTAACAGTTTGTTACAAGTGACTTTGGACACACACTTCTTAGGCCTAAGTCTTGTGTTGTACAAATAAACTCTCTTTTTCTAAAGATTCAAAGTGTTTTTCCCTTATCTAAAACTTTACCATAAAGTCATCTACATACACTTCTATTGCCTTGTGGATCAAGTCATGAAATAAAGCCATCACCATTCGCTAGTATGTTGCCCTTTAAATCAAATGGCATCACTTGGTAACAATATGTTCCCTACTCTATGATGAAAGTTGTCTTAACCCTATTTGTGATTGCCATGAGGATCTGATTATAACTCGAAAGCCTATTCATAAAAGAGTACATAACACATGTTATGGCATTGTTCACTAATACATCAATGTGGGCAAAAGGGAAATCATGTTAAGGGTAAGGCGTATTCAAGTTTTTGTAATACATATAGATTCTTACTCTCTCATCTTTATTTGACATTTGCACTATGTTAGCTAACCATTTGGGGTAGTCAACAATGTCAAGAAACTTTGCATTCAACTCCTTTGCCACCTCTTTTTTCACTAATTGAGCCCATTTTGGTCTCATTCTCCGAGCTTCTACTTCACTGGTTTCATATGCAAATAAGTTAGAATCCTATGTTCAATTATCGATCGGTCAACCCTTGGCATATCTTCATACGTCCAAGTAAATACCCTCAAATGTTTCCTGAGCAGTTGTTTAAACTTTCTTTACTCCATATGTCCAAGTAAAGACCCTCGAATATTTCCTGAGCAGTTGTTTAAACTTCCTTTACTATTTAGGTGTCTCATTACTAGCAATGAGTAAGATTTTTAGGTTTTTTTATATGCTAAGATTAATTGCAGTGGAATGCAAAGAATTAATATTAAATATGCTCATGAAATGATTACTATGCACACTACCATCAGGAAACACATCACACAAGTAAGCAAACTTGTCATTAATTGCATTAAACTTTGAAACAAATACATCATCATCCTCAAAGAGACTAGAAACAAGAACATCGAAGACATCATGGAAAAAGCTTCTTCTAGTGGATTGGTAAGAGTCCTTTTAACATTGGTCTTTTTCTCTTCTTCAATTTTTTTTTATTTGTTGCCATCAGTTACCCTAATAGCAGCATTTGAATTGCATACTTGTTTAGAGCTTGTCTCAGTTCTTACTTATTTGCAAACCATGGCCTTCACCACTTTTTCAAAGTCTTACTTCATTTTATCATCTCCTAGTTAAATCTTCATGAACTCTCACAAAGTGCAACCCTATCTAACTGTGCCTGTTCCACCTTTGATGTTTAACTATGTGCTTTAATGAAACTCACAATTAAAGCTTTAATATTTGTCAAAATCATTCCCATGTTTGTCCCTTTAGTGAACTTATGCAAACCATTTTATCCCTATTGGATCTATAAGTGGTGCATTTTGATTTGCCAAAATAGGTTGCTTCTTCTTGGAATCTTCACCCGTCACCTAAAACTATTGGTTAGACAAATACTGCTCATGCTCTTCATTAAATATATTTCATTTATCATTCCATGACCAAGTTGTTTGAGAATTGTACAAAACTACGAATTAGCCCGATTCTTAAGAATCTTGTCTCAATAGCTTATTTATCCCTATTTTTTCTTCTTATTCTCATTTTTCTCATCATATGAGTCTTGATAATTCAGTTAGCATGCCTTCCTAACATGTATTTTTTGAAAAATATTTTCTCAAGATCATCTATATGATCTTCTTTTTCCTATTTCTCATCTTCTTTGATAGTCCCTTCCTCAACCTCTCTAACTGCCTCCCATTCCTTCACAAAGAAATCAAATAGAGGCCCATGCATATCTTTTATCTTTAGTTTTCCTCACTTTTCATAGTAACTCAATCCTCTTCCAATGGTCAGAGTGGGGATTTCTAGAAATCTCAACACATTTGTAGAGTTCTGCCCTAGCCCTTGCCATGGGAGGAAGTTCATATTCTTCATAATGCTTATCACTTTCGGATCAATCCATTTATCTGCAACTCCAGGTACCTGAAAACCCTTGAGATATGAAACAACTATACTTAGTGTTGACACAATCTCTCCAACTTTTGCATAGATTGTTACTTTCACCTAGGGATCTTAACCTTACAATGCACTGTAGACAACACTCCCCCCAATTATGTGATACCATGGCCTTCCCAGCAATAATAAAAAGGTGATGGGAATATGTAGCATTATAAATTCCACCATTGTCTTCGTAATTCTCGTCTTTACCATGTTTTTTAGCACATTGATAAATGGTCTTCCATTATTGTCATAGGCTTGGACATTGTTATTTGATAGTTCTAAATCATTTTTGAATACCTCAAGCTTATGCAATAATTTTTAAAGGGTAAATGTTAACCTTGGATCCATCATCAACCATCACCCATTGTGTTCGCCTCCCTTTTACCTCTACTTGGATGAATAAAGCTAGATTGTGATCCCTTCTTTTAGGAGGTAGATCTTTACTATAAAAGATGATCTTTTCCTTATTCGCAATCAAGGCAACTATGTCCTTTGGTATAGCATCCTTTAAAATGACTAGACTTGACAAAGTTTCAACCATTGCCCCTCGCACTCTTGGGACATGATGAGTAGTTCCCACACATTAATTTGAGCTAGCATCTTATTTAGTTACATCAAAATGAGATTTTCATTCTCCTTTTCCTTCACTATGGGCCTTTCTACTTCTTTCTCTACCCTTGGGTTTTGGTGGCCTTACTATCTGTGTAGTATTTACTACTTATAGACATATGGTTCACTTACTCCTTTTTTTCTTCATCACTCTTCTTCTATAGTTTGATCATTCTCTTCCTTTTCACTTTTTTTGCCTTCTCATTTGAACTTTCCCATCACTTATAGACATATGGTTCACTTGCTCCTTTTTTTCTTCATCACTCTCCTCCTATAGTTTGATCATTCTCTTCCTTTTCACTTCTTTTGCATTCTCATTTGAACTTTCCCATTAGTTATTAACACAAGCAATAATTATAACTTCCATGTAGGTCACCTCCTCAAAGGTGGCCATCACTATCTCGTCAGGAATCTTGGAATCAATTATAAAGTTCTTTTAGTTTGGAAGTGGCACATTATGATAGTTTGAGAGCATATTCCCCCTTATGCTTGGTCTTATAGAGTTCAACGAAATAATAATATTATTACCAATGAGATTTTGAATCTTGTATTTCAACCTGTAATAGTCATCAGTGTTGTGTCGGGCCCCTTGATGAAAGGCATAATAGACATTCGTCTTATACCCTCTTAGCAATGGATTAAAAGGCAGCCTTGATGCCAATGGCTTTCATGCCTTATTCTTCTATAACCTTTCAAAAGCTTTGGAAAAAGCCATCCTAAATTAGTAAGTTATCTTGGGGTTCCCATTACATTTAGATCAACTATCTTATTCCTTTCTCCTTGGGCTTGAGATGGCACACTTCTTCTTCCGCCATATTATCTTTTTTATTTAGACTCCAATTCCTCAGCTTGTAAGCTAGCTTCTTTGAGATCCTCAAAATTATGCATTAACATGCCTTTAATCCTGATACATATTTTTTACAATACCCCCTTTATAATTATCCTCACTTGTTCCCTTTCCATTGGCCTCATAGTTGCTTTGAAAGACAACTTCTTCCAACTCCTTATGTAATCATTGAAATATTCACTAGCTTTTTGTTTCATTGAATCCAAATCTTATAGAATGACTTATAGTGCTGAGTTACAAGCATAATGTTTCTCGAAAGCTTTTATTTGTTCTTTCCACCTTTCCTTAATATCTTAGGCACGTTGTAATGTAATGTCTTTATAGACTATTCTAGTGATAATTTGAATAATTTAAGCATAATGTCCATGGGCCACCCATATGTCTTTATTATCAATACATAAGAGTGAATATAGTTGGTGGCATCTTAAATTCCACTAAATTTAGGAAGCTCAAACATTCAAAAGTTAGTAGAATGCTTCACGGGCTTATGGGCAAACAACTTTACAATATCAGTTCCCTTCTTTAGTCCCTTTACTTAAAGCGTCTTTTGGATCTTTTCTAATTATTAGGCAAGATTACTAAATCAAGTGCTTTCCTTTTCATTTTCTATGGGCTTATTAGGATCAATAATAGTACTTATTACTTCTTTAGCCAACTTACTTTCATGATGCTCCTTCATTTTGACATGTCATCATCAACTACCATGGGATGAGGTGCCTCTATGAGCACTTTTGTCAGTTTTACTTATGGTTGCATTTGATTCATAATTTCATTGAGATGTTTATTCACCTCCTTAATAATTCTTTGTTCCATAGTACAACATATCTCAACTCTTATCCTTTTTATGACTTTTGGTGATACAACCAATTCCATGATAGTTTTGGCCTTATAATTGAGCTAGGTGTCTTTCTCTTCCTAGCTAGTTGGTTGCCCCTTTTTTACCATGAGGATTTGGATGGAGCTATGATGGCTACAAAATAACAAGTATCATGCATGAATAAGATAAACATACATGTAAGCATTAAATGCACTCATTATTGCAAGAGATCTTTCCAAACTTATTTCTCCCACACACGAGGTCTAGAGTCTCTTCCTTTGGTGGAGCCTTATTCTTCTATCAACATGGGATAGAGAATCTACATGGTCTCCTTAGACCAAGTAGGTTTCGAGTCTCAAAGAAACATATATATATATATATGTAAACTAAAAGGAGCAATGTATAAAAAAAAAAAAAATCTATTTACATTGCTTTGGAAAAGATTTACAAGTAAATGAAGGATCCTTTAACAAAAGAGGTAAATAAGCATTTACACAAGAGGTATAAGTAATTACATGGGACAAAAAGGGAAAGAGAAATAAATAAATATTTACATGATAGACAATTACTTCAAAATAGGAATGGGATAACATTATCTATACATTACATATACCTAGTCATGTTCTTTAGGGATGTCAACCATTCTTTTAGAAAAGAAATGCAAATAAGGGGGCCATTTTATTCTAAGGTGCTATTGGTTCCTACATGCACCTAATGGTTGAGATTGTTATTATAGTTGATGGCTCCAACATGCTTATGGGATGGTTATTGTATACCCCTATTTGATATACCTTAGGTACTTAGCTCAGAGTGATGAACCCACCTCACCATCTTCTAAGCCCAAATGAAGCTTAAGTCTTAAGTTTGGAGAACCTATTAGTTCGTATAAAGGCAAACCTAGTGCATATGATGAAGTGTGATGGCTATACAAATGCAAGTGAATTTATTAATGATAAAGATAAAATGGTAAAATATGAACTAGAGATTGGACGTGAAGTTAATTTTAAGTACTCGATGAAGTCACCATTGTGAGAACCTTAATTTTAGGGTTACACTCTAACTAATAGAATCTTGCTTCTAACTCCTACCTTTGATCGATCAATAGGGGATTGAGAGGATGAAGCTTATGCATTGGTGCAACCTTAAATGTTGGCTCGTGTTTAGAAAAATGAGGATCCTTTAGGCCTTATGAAAGATTAAAGCCCTTTTTTTTCCCCCAATTTGTGGCCAATGAAGGACCAAGGTGAGATAGTACATTAGTACAATCCCTTGAGTGTATGGAGTCACCATCCAATTTTGGTAAGGATAAGAATTAAAGTAAGGACAAATCATTTAGAAGGCCCAATTAATTTTTAACCTATCAAATATCGGGTTTGAAAATTAGATACAACTTGGAAAAAAGGTTAGGCACCCCCAAACCATTCAAATTTAGGGATATGGCCTTTGGGCATCTTTGGTTCACTTTTTACCATTTTACCTTATTATTAATTAATCTAGTTAATACCCTCAAGCATGTTTCTAGTACTTCAAATCAAACATACCGTCATTAAGCATTATAAAGCATACTTAAGGGAAAGGGGCATGCAATATCAAATGGGGAGTTTATGCATAATAAAAAATCATAATTATGCATAATAAGATTACCATAGACACATGGCCACCTACATAAGGAAAACATAAGTTAGTGATCACTAAGAAATCAAAATCCCAAGAAAGACATAATGTAATGCATTAATGAATGAATCTTGCCAAAATTCCTTCAAGTTAAAGGGTCTTAAGCATTTTCTAAGTCTAAAATGAACACAATCCCAATATTGCATGAATCCACAAAAGGTGATAACAATGATAGATAAAGCAAAATAACATAAGAGAAGTAAATAGACATGAACATATGTTGTTAAGATGCTATGCAATTGCATTAAGAGGCCTTAAGCAAGTTATTAACCATTAACTTGGACTCCTAGGATTGTTGAATTCTCATCCAATGGTTACTCAAAAGAGCTAGAACATCTATAAAGGCACCTCTAGCTAATGGAATGTTATGATACCAATCGTAAAGGGAATAGAAGAAAGTTCACAAGGCCAAATAACATCCATTATCTATTATAGAAAATGATAAAGAGGGGGTCATAAAGCCTTAGAATTTTAACTATTAATCTAATCATATGGTCCTCGTAACAAGATTAGGAGAAGTATACAAGCTAAAAAGCATGCATCTTCATCCTTTTAGGTAACAACAAATAAAGCACACCACCAAACCAATGAATTATAAAGAAATAAAAAGTGCTTAAGATCATTAGGAGTTATAATTCCTCTCTTAACTATTGCTAATACGACATAAAAATAAATTGCATAAGGAGAAGAAAAAGGTGACACATAAGAAAAAAGGAGATCCAAACATTTAAATCATCAAAAAAATAGGATACTTCCTTGATTTTAACTGTACTTTTCTGAAGGAATGTGGGTCTTAAGACCTAAGACCCACCTATATTCCACTAATAGAGTTCCCAAGAATCCCTAAGAAGTATAAAAAGTTAAAAAGAATTGAGTGAGAATAAAGAGAAAATTTCTAAGTTGTCTACTACCAAAGAGGGTTGTACAAACCAACTAGTGGTTTATACAACATTCTAAGTGGTCTATATAAACCATGAAAGTTTTATACAACCAAATATTTTGTAAAGAAGCAAAAGAAGAGGAAAAAGGGGATAAGAAGAGGGGGAATCTGAGCCCTAAGATGTTCTTCTAATGTATCTTACCCTCAGGGGCACTTAGACTCAAAGATTATCATAAGAATGTTGAAAGTTAATTAACAAATGCCTTGATACTACCTTAGATCTTGGTATGCATGAGTTAGGGTTTGTTTATGTGTACAAGAATGATTTGAGTGGATTATAGGCATAGGATGGAGATATATTTGGATAGTGATGTGGTAGATCTTTGGGATATAGTTGCAAAGGGATGGAAGCCCGCTACCAAGGTGGTTGATGGAAGTGAAGAATTACTCCCAAGGGAGGAATAAGTGGAAGCTCATAGAAGATCAAATGGAAGGAACAAAAGGGTAATGACAATTCTTCTTAGTTCTTTATCAAGGAAGAAAATAGGAAGAGTACAACATTGCCTCATTGCTTATGGAATTGGGAAAGCTTTGGAGAATTATCATAAAGGCAAAACCTTGGTTAAGTCCAATAGATTAGAGATGTATGTGACAAAATGAGAGCTATTTATGATGAAAGACAATGAAAGCATCATTGATATGACGAATAAACTCCTATCCATCATCACAAATATGAAGAAATTCAGAAGAGTACTCATCAATCATGTGGTAAATTGAAAAATACTCAAATATTTACCTTTCAAAAAGTTTAACGCAAGGGTGTGTAATATTTACGAGTTAAATCTAGAAATTGGAATGGTACCAACAAATGTCCTTATAGGCAAGCTTCTTACTCATAAGATAGTCTTAAAAAAGGAAGAGGAAATAAAGAAAATGAGGGCAAGTGGACAAGAATGACAAAATAGAAAAAAAGAGCTTAGCCCTTAAATTCTCAGTCAAAGACAAAGAGGTAAAAATTATCTCAAGTGATGATGACAGTGAAAAAAAAGAGGAGGATCTAGCAATGCTTTCTAGAAGAACTAAGGAACTGATAAGAAGAATGAAGGATAAAAAAAACTTTATGAAGGAATCTCTTAACCTTAAGGAAAAGAAGAATGAAGTAACATGCTATGAGTGTGGCAAGCGAGGCCATATTAAATATGAATGTCCCAAGCTGAAAAATAAGAAGAAATGGGACAAAGAAAAGAAGAAAATTTTTAAAGCCAATTGGGATTACAACATTAGTGAGGGGGATGAAGATAAGGAAGTAGCAAATATATGTTTTATGGCACAAAAAGACTCTTATAATGAGGTAAGTTTTTCAACCCATTCAAGTGAAGATTAGGATGCATATGATGATATAGATGATGAGCTCTTAGAAGCTTTTACTTTGAGATGTGATAAGTATAAGTCACAAATTAAAACTTACAAAAAGAAATGCTCAAAATTAAAAAATGAGTTTAACTCATTAAATACGCTTGTAAGTGGGTTGAGGATTTCAAATGAAGAACTCAAAAAATCTATTGAAAGTCTTACTAAATCTTCTTCTTCTTTAAATTCCATGAGAAAGGAAAATGATACCTTAAAAGGAGAGATAATTGAGCTTAGAAATTCTATTTCTAAGTTTCACAAAGGGAAGGAAGCTTTGGATACATTAATTGTATCTCAAAGACCTCCCCTAGTAAGACATGGTCTAGGCTTCAATGGAACCTCCTCTTCATCTACACCCCCTCTCACAACTTTTATTAGAGGCTCAACACCTCAAACACCTAATGTTGTTCTAGGTTGGTCAAACCTAAGTCATAAGGCTTTTTTGATCTTGACAATAGAGATTGATTAGTTCTAATGTTTTCTTTAAGTGTTGTTTTACAGGTTATAAGATATTTTTTCATTGAAAGTTGGAGGGAAGTTTAAATCTCCAAATTTGAGAAAGATAACCAAATTCGCAGTTAGTATCTCGTAAGTCACAACCGCGACCTTGCAATAAGGATGGATAAAGTAAGGCCAGAAGAATTCACAAACAAATTCATAGTTGCGATTCAGCCGGAGGAAGCTTGATTGACTCACAAAAGAATTTCCGATGGCATTCGAGTCCTACATTGTGAACACAAATTTCATAATTGTAAGAAGGGAACCAAGTCTTTAACCATAATACGCTAAGTGTCCAAGGCAATCATTGGAATATCAAAAATCGTGAGGGCGAAGCATCTGTTATGACCAAGATTCAAAAAAGTGTTGTCTCCTCATCAAACAAAAGAATTCGCGATCTTTGTTGTGCCCAAAAAGGAATTAGATCGCGACCGTGACTTTTGGTTGGTTGGTCAAACACAATGTCTAGATTTATTGACTAAGCAATGAGTGAAGGACATGTGGACTAGCCATTATACATAAAATAAGGTTCTCTACCGCAATTTCGAGCTTTCTAGCATAATTTGGAAAATTAGGACTATGAAATACTAGTCATGTCTGTGACTTCTGTCTGACAGACATTTGATGAAAAATTTTCCTAGCTTCCTTTAGAGATTTAGGGATAATTTATGAGTAACACCTATTTGGTAGATGTTGGCTATAAATACTCTACCAAACAAATGTAAATGGAAGAGAATTTCATTTATTGTAACCAAACTCTTGCAAATTTGTTGCTCATTCTTCTCATTCTCGTTTATGTGTTATTGATTATTTGGTGTTAGGATTAAACACCTTTGCAAGTAGGTTGAGAGTTAGCCTAGCTATTAAAACTCTTATAAGAGGTTTTGCGTGAGCCTTTCCAAAACAGTTATGTGAGCTTAAAAACATAATTGCAAGGGTTATGTGTGAGGCATAAAACATATTGTGAAAGTTAGATGCGAGCTTGGAAACACTACATTTAGTTAAGTGAAATACTCAGTTGTGAAGAATTGAGGAGTGAATGTAAGGTTTGTTCACACCCGAACCACTATAAACATCTCGTGTTCAATTTCTCTACTATTTAATTATCTAATCTCCTTACTCTTCCTCTAAAATTTTAATCTCTCACTAATTTAACCCCTTTTCTTAGTATACTAGGCCAACAATTGGTATCAGAGCTAAGTCTCACTTCAAAGCTTAATTGCATGAGAAAATATCATGGCACAAAAAGGAATGCGCACCCACTTCAAGCCATAATTCTATAGAGTAGACTATACTCATTGAAAGTATACGATGAAATTGGATAGTGATATGGTAGACCTCTAGGGCATTATAGCAAAGGAGTGGAAGTCGCCTACTAAGGTGGCGGATGGAAGTGAGGAATTGATCCCTAGAGAGGAGTGGATTAAATCTTATAGGAGTTCTAATGACAAAAACAAAAGAGCTATGACAATTCTTCTAAGTTCTTTCTCAATAGAAGAAATTGGAAGGGTCCAACATTGTCTTACAGCTTATGGGATTTAGAAGGCTTGGAAAACTACCATGAAGGCACTACCTTGGTCAAATATAGCCGACTTGAAATGTAGATGACATAATGGGAGCTATTTATAATGAAGGAGGATCAAAGCATCACAAATATAATGAATAGACTTCTTGCAATTGTCACAAACGTGATGAAGTTTGGGAGAATTCTCACTAATCATAAGGTAAATTCAAAAATCCTTAAATGTTTACCTCTTAAAAAGTTTGGTGCTACGATTTGTAGTATATAAAAGTCCAATATAGAGATAGAGAAGGTGCCAACTAATGTTCTAATAGGTAAGCTCTTAATTCATGAGCTAGCCTTGAAGAAGGATGGAGAAATGAAGAAGATGAGAAGACAAAGAGATAAATCAAAAAAATAGGAAAAGAGGACCTTAGCTCTCAAGTCTTCATCAAAGGATAAGGAAATACAAGTGGCCTCAAGTGAAAAGGAAAGTGACAAAGAGAAGGAGGAGCTGACAATGCTTTCAAGAATAATAAAGGAGCTTATTAGAGGAAGAAAGGAAAGAATAAGCTTAAAGAAAACAACTTTAACCCCAAGGAAAGATTAAGTGATATCACTTGTTATAAATGTGGCAAGCAAGGCCACATCAAATATGACTGCCCCAAATTGAAGAAGAAGAAAAAAAGGGACAAAGAGAAAAGAAAAAGCATCAAAGCCATTTAGGATGATAGCTCAAGTGAAGAAGATGAAGAGGAAGATGTTGTAAACTTATGATTCATGGCTCAAAAAGATTCACCAAATGAGGTAAGCTTTTCACTTCACTCTTATGCAGAATTTGATGAGCTAGATGATGTAGATGATGAGCTTTTATAAGGTCTTACTTTGAAATATGACAAATATAAGTCATAAATGAAATAGTATAAGAAGAAATGTAACAAATTAGAGGATGAGTTTAAATCCTTAAACAATCTTGTAAGTGAATTATGGGCTTCAAATGAAAAACTCAAGAAGCCTATGGAGAATATATCCAAGTCATCTTCATCCTAACCTCATTGAGAAAAGAAAATGACTCCTTAAATGGTAAAGTCATTGAATTTAGAAACTTTATTTCTAAGTTCCACAAGGGAAATGAAGCTTTGGATACACTTATTGTATCACAAAGACCTCCCTTAGTTAGACATGGTTTAAGCTTCAATGGAGCCTCTTATTATACACCTTCACTCATAACATTTATTAAAGCCTTAACACCTCAAACATTAAGTATTAAGATGGTTGGAAAGAAAAGTGCTCAAAGAATTAAACCACCATTGCCTAAGGGCAAAGGAAAGGTACAACATGGCTTAAGGCCTATTTATAGGAATGCCAATCATGCAAACATTTACGATAAAAAGCTTGCTCACTCAAACACATGTTTACAATAAAAAGCATGCTCACTCAAACACACGTTTACAATAAAAAGCATGCTTACTCAAAAACACGTAGAAAATTTACTTCTACACCTATTCATTCATGTTCATGTTCACATTCACATCATGTTGGTATGAGAAAACCCCCACTCATGCCAAGGGAATGTGTAGGAGAAAGACTCATAAGTCTAAAATTCAATGCCACTATTGTATGAAATTTGGTCACATAAGCATTTATTATTATATTAGGATGGCACACTTTAACTTGGAGGATCCTTCTAAACCTAACCCCCTAGGACCTAAGTATTCTTAGGTACCAAAGCAAAATTTATTTACTTGTGTTGTGTAGGATTGTTTGGCAGTCACTAATGAAGCAAATGGTTGGCATATGGATAGTGGATGCTTAAAGCACATGACTGACAACAAAAGACTATTCATGGCCCTAAGAGAAAAGGAGGGTGACAAAGTCACATTTGGAAACAATGGTAAGGTTAAAGTAATTGGCATTGTCACCATTGGTATGAATGGTCATTCTTTTATTAATGATGTTTTACATATGGATGGCTCACAACATAACTTGCTTAGTGTAAGTCAATTGTGTGATAAGGGTAATAAAATCACCTTTAACCTTAGAGAATGCCAAGTTACCACCTTAATGGGTAAAAAGTAGTCTTCAAAGGTGAAAAGGAAGGGCAATACCTACCTAATTGACTTGCACAATTTGGCTAACCAATCCTTTAAGTGTCTTATGTCTCTTAGTAATGAAGCTTAGTTTTGGCATAGAAGACTTAGACATGCTAGCATGGAGCTCTTACAAAGCTTATCAAAAGGGAAGCTGGGGGAAGGTCTTCCCAAGCTAAAGTTCTATAGAAACAAGACATGTGATCTTTGCCAAATGGGAAAGTAACATCAATCTTCCTTCAAAGCAAAAAATATTGTAAGTACATCTAGATCTCTTCAATTAATTCATATGGACTTGATATAACCTACTAGGTGTACTAGCTTAGGTGGAAAATATTATACACATATCTTAGTTGATGATTAATCTAGGTTTACTTAGGTATCCTTTCTAGCTCATAAGCATGATACTTTTAATGCTTTTAAATGTTTTGTAAAACGGATTCAACATGAAAAGGGTTCATTTATATTATAAGAAGTGACCATGGAAAAGAATTTCAAAATGAATCTTATTGAATAGAGAATAGGATTTTTCATAACTTTTCAAATCCTAGAACACCACAACAAAATGGTGTTGTAGAAAGGGAAAAGAGGACACTAGTAGAAATGGCTAGAACTATACTCAATTAGTATTCATTGTGTAATTACTTTTGGACCGAAGTTATCAATACTTCATGTTACAATACTAATCGTGTTTTCAAAAGACACATTCTTAATAAAACTTCTTATGACCTTTGGAATGGTAGAAAACCTAAGTTGTATTACCTAAGAGTATTTGGATGTAAGTGCTATATCTTGAACACCAAGGATAATCTTGGAAATTTTAATTCAAAAACAAATGAAGACATTTTCTTAAGTTATTCCACCACTAATAAAGCCTATAGGGTCATTAATAAGAGTTCAATGGTTCTTGAAGAGTCCATGAATATTGTGTTTGATGAATCCAGTAAGCTTTATCTTGGGAAAGATTTTGTTGTTGATGTCCTTATAGGTGATTTTAAGAAATTAGAATTGAAGCATACTACAAAAGGGTTGGATAAAGATCATGATGAGGAGAAGTCATCAAGAAAAGATAAGGAACCTCAACATCAACAAGTGGAAACACCAAACCAAGATCTTCCTAAGAATTGGAGATTCTCCAAGCATCACCCTAAGGACCTAATCATTGGTGGTACATCCATATGAATTTCAAATTATTGCATGCCACATGAATTTCAAATTATTGCAAATGGATGTCAAAAGTGCTTTCTTAAATGGTGTCATTGAGGAGGAAGTTTATGTTGAGCAACCTCCTAGTTTTGAATCACATATTTTTCCAAATTATATTTTTAAATTGAATAAAGCCTTGTATGGTTTGAAACAAGCTCTAAGAGCTTGGTATGGAAGGCTTCATTCTTTGCTTTTGCAGAATGATTTTAAAAAGGGGAAGGTTGACACTACTTTGTTTGTCAAAAGGCATAATCGTGATACACTAATAGTGCAAATTTATGTCGATGATATCATTTTTGGTGCTACTAATGAATCTCTTTATAAGAATTTTTGCTTACTATATGACTAGGGAATTTTATGATGAGCATGGTAAAAGAACTTAAGTTTTTCCTTGGTCTATAAATCAATCAAACCAAAGAAGGGATCTTCATTAAACAACCTAAATACAGAAAGGACATTCTCAAGAAATTTTGCATGGAAGAATGTAAAGTAGCAAAAATACCAATGAGTGCTACCGTGAAGTTAGAAAAGGATGAATTGGGTAAGTCAGTTGATAAGAAGATATATCAAGGTATGATTATTTCTCTACTCTATCTTACCACTTCTAAACCTGATATAATATTTAGTGTATGCATGTGTGCTAGATTTCAATCTTGTTTTAAAGAATCTCATTTAAATGTTGTTAAGAGGATTTTCAAATATTTACATCGGACATTGCATCTAGGTTTATGGTATCCCAAAGATTATTCATTTAGCCTCATAGGTTATTTGAATGCGGATTATACTGATAGTCTTCTAGATAGAAAGAGCACTTTTAGAACTTACCAACTCATAGGAGAGTTTAGTATCGTGGTTTAGTAAGAAACAAGTTTCAGCTGCCCCATCCATTGCCAAAGCTGAATATATAGCTACGGGTTGTTGTTGCCTCCAAGTCCTTTGGATAAAACAATAATTAAAGGATTATGGTAAAGTTGTTGATCATATTCCCATCAAATGTGACAACACTAGTGCAATAAATCTTTTAAAGTGTTGGACTAGGATGGTTAATCCCAAGTCTTGGACCTCTTTTGATCTTAACAAAAGAGATTGCTCAATCCTAATGTTTCCATTAAGTGTTGTTTTGCAGAATTAAGTTAGATTTTCTAGTGGAAGTTGGATGGAGTTCATAGTCTTCAAGAAGTCTAAGTTTATCCAAATTCATGGTTAGTAACTTCTAATTCGCGATTGCAACTTATCTTAAGAATATGATGAAACTACACTAGAAAAATTCGAGGGCATTACCTCTACCACGACTCATCAAAAGATGGGAGTGTCAAAGTCACAAAAGAATTTGCGGTCTCTGTTGCATCTCAGTCATGACTGCGAATTTCATAGTAACTAAAGAGGGAACCAAGACCACAACCACAATGTTCAAAGTGTCCCAGGTATCCATTAAAGAACAAAATTCGCGAGGACGACATTGTAAGTAGTGAACGTGATTCATGAAGATGAAAATACTCCTTTAAATAGAAGAATTCACATCCTAAGTCACACCCTGTATAAGGAATGATCGTAACCAAGAAGTTTGTAGGTAGTTAGAAAGCAACGACTATATTTTCCTAATGGACCAATGAGGAGATGACATGTGGACTAGCCATTAGACACAAACGGGGTTTTTCGCCGCAATTTTTGGCTCCCATATGGAAATTGGAATGTCGCTACCATGAATATGCAACAGTGACCGTAACTCCCGCCTGTCATACAATTAATGTAGAATCTGCCTAGCATGACTTGGAGATTCGTTGACCTTCATAGTGTAACATCTTTTTGGTGGGTATAAGCTATAAATACTCAACCAAACAAATGTAAATGTAAGAGAATTCATTAACTTGTAACAAAACTCTTGCAAATTTGCTACTCATTCTTTCTATTTTTCTTTATGCTTTAAGTGATAGTTAGAGTGAGCATTAAACACCAATTGTAATAGATTTCAGTGTGAGCTTGTGAAAACACTTGAGAAAGGTTTTAGTGTGAGCCTCTGAAAACACTTGAGAGAGGTTTTAGTGTTAGCCTTAGAAAACACTTGTAAGAAGCTTGTTATGTGAGCTTTGAAAACACAAAGTGTAAAAGTTAGGTATGAGCTTCGAAACACCATTTTGAGTGAGTGAAACACCCAATTGCAGAGAATTAGGGAGTGGACGTAGGGTTGATTAATACCTAAACCACTATAAATCTTTGTGTCTTGTTTCTATTCTTTCTTTATCCTCATTTTAATTTTTATTTAAACACTAATTCAATCCCCCTTCTTAGTGCCTAGTGTGACATCCCATTTAATAATCATTTAAATTTCTCTTCAAGTCTATCTATTGTCATTTAAAAGACCTGATTAAATTTTTTTTTTTCATTATGTCTCTTGTTCACCACTTAGTAATTATTTATAGCAAAACATACATGAATAATCAAACTAAAATACTAACTGAATGCATACTGGCCCAACCTCTATTACACTGCTAGACATCGACTTTGAAAAGTATACTCGATGAAATCTTTAGTCTACTCTTCCGGAAATAAGATTTCATACAAAAGAGTGAGTTTGCATACTCAGTAAGTAAATGCATAATAATACTTCAATCTCAAATAACGTAACAATATTTAAACATAAATAACTCATCATCATATCCATGTACGAAATAAAGAGTTTTTCCTCTTAAATGCCACATAGGCTATTAAAGGTTATTGCCACACGCGATGTCATAAATTGTTGTCATATAGACTATA
>CATIWR010135343.1:0-14570 GCA_949677035.1 Omphalea diandra | reverse complement strand
AAGATTGCATCTAGTATACTTTTCGAAGTCGCTGTCTAGCAGTGTAAAGAGGTTGGGCCAGTATGCAGTCAATTAGTATTTTTAGTTGGTTTATTCATGTATGTTTTGTTGTAAATAGTTACTAAGTGGTGAACAAGAGACATAGTGAAAAAAAAATTTTAATCAGGTCTTTTAAATGATAATGGATAGACTTAGAGAGAAAAGTAAATGATTATTAATTGAGGTGTTACAATTAAAGATTTGGAAAGTGAGGAGACACAAGGGCAATCTCTAAAAACTAAGGAAGCTGAGTTAGATGGAATGACACTGTGGAAAAGCTTCCTAAAAATTAAGTTAGGCACTGATCAAATTAAGTAGGAGTTCAAAGAAGTGGTGAAGGTTATGGTCAAGATAGAGAAAGAGAGTGAGGCTAATTTTGAGCAATCAACTGATAGCTCAAAGGCTACCCTCAAAGTGGTTAATGGAGGAGTAGGTGAAAAAGAAGAGGATTGAGAGAAGCCTACTATTGAAGAGACCTTAGGTGTACCTCCTGAAGAACTTTCCACCCTTGATTTTTTGATGTTCTTGTCTCTAGTCGATTTAAGAAAGACCATGTATTTTTTAAAAAGTTTAAGGTAATGAATGATGAGTTTGCTTACTTGTGTGATGTCTTTCTTGATGGTACTATGCATGATATACATCATTTCATTAGCATATTTAATATTAATTTTGTTAATACTTCTGCAATTGATCTTGGAACAAAGAAAAATCTAAAAATCTTTCTAATTGCTAGTGACATCACGTTAGAAGAGCAAAGAAAAATTGAGAAATTTTTTAAGAAATATCAAAAGGTATTTGCATAGATTTTGAGGATATGTTAGGGGTTGATAGAAGAATAATAGAGCATAAAATTCCTGCCTATAAGTAAATGAGTGGGAAAGCAGAAGCTTAGGCAAATGTCACTAAAATAGGCACAATTGGCGAAGGAAAAGGTGGTAAAAATAGTTGAAGGCTAAGTTTATGAAGGCGATTAATTACCCTAAATGGTTGGCCAATATAGTGCTGATAACTAAGAAAGACATATAGGTCAGGATGTGTGTGAATTATCGAGATCTAAACTAAATGTGTCCCAATAATGACTTTGCTTTGCCTTACATTGACGTCTTGGTGGATAATGTAAGGATTTCTAATGTGTATTAATTCATGGATGGATTCTCTAGTTATAACCAAATCCTTGTGGCAATTATGGATAAAGTGAAAACTACTTTCATAATTAAATGGGGCACACATTATTATCAGAAGATGCCTTTTGTGTTAAAAATACCAAAGCAACCTAGTAGTAAATGGCAACTGCTGTATTTCATGACTTAGTACATGAAAAGGTAGAGGTATATGTTAAAGATATGATGTAAAGTCAAAAACTCAAGAAGGACACTTTGAGGCTTTAGAGAAGTTCTTGGAAAGGGTAAACTAATATAACCTCAGCCTTAACCTGAAAAAATACATGTTTGGGGTTACCTTAGGCAAATTATTAGGTTATGTAATGTCATGATTCCAATTCTAGGTCGTGTTAACGCTAAGGAACAGGAAGGCTTAAGCCTTAAGAGCCCATAGTAAGCCTAACTTCTCATGGTTAAAGCCCATAGATAGCCACTTATAATCAAGGATCCACTCAAGGTCATTCTGGCAATAACATTTTTTTCATTATCATAAGTATTCAACATTTATCTTACATGGGCTACCAATCCTAGTATGGCTTAACATCATTCCCATTAATCATGTTTCATACACATTTTATGTTATATTAACCTTAGACGTGCACATATCACATTACTCATAATTATGTCAAACATTTATACATAAATTTTAAACAAGATTTTAAAGGAAAATACCTAATTTGAAATTATGCAAAAGCTTTATATACACAAAATTTCACATCTACCATGCGAGCCCTTAACGATGTGAATGAGGAAGAACAAAAGTGGCTATCAAGCAAGGACTCTATTAACTGAACAAGATCACATTTTCAGACACATTATAAATGTGATATATTATTGAATAATATTTGTGAATCTATATACTTGACGTAAGGGATAACAAACTATTAAGTATATTGAGATCATTAGGACAAAGCTTATAAAAATAATGTGCACCAAAACAGATTTAATGAAGAGAGTAAAAGGACATCTTTGTATTAAAATATAAAAGAAATTAGAGAAGATTAAGGAATTTAGTTATGTGTACTCCTCTACATGGGACGGTGGAATAAGTACTAAGTTATGAGATGAAGTGGAGAATATTTTATGGATAAAGGTGAAAGGACTTATAGTTGTAAGAGATGACAGCTTATAGGAATTCCTTATGCCCATGCCCATTATGGACTCATGTCATACAATGCAAAATTAATAGACTATGTGGATAAATGCTACCATATCAATATATACTTGAAGTCCATTCACATCCTATTAATATAACTAATGATTTTGAATTATAACTAAGAAGTGATAAAGAACCATTACAGATATGACCTTAACTAAAGCTTAAAAAAGAAAGGCAAAAAGGCTAAGTTAAGAAGATTAGAGGCAGAAGAGGTTAAAAATGTAGTAAGAAATTATAAGGTATCAAAGATAGGAACTGAGATGCATCATTCTATTTGTGGTAGACTAGGTCATACTAAATGAAAGCATGACCATGATCATGTTGTCTATGATCTTATTTTTAAAAAAATGGGTAAACCTCTTGTAAGTGTTTACTTATTATGTAATTTCTTTTTTAATTTATAAGACTATTATATATTATGTTCAATTGCATATGTATGAATGCATATTAAGAGTACTGCTAAAAAGTAAAAGCCTAAAATCCAACCAAACAATAAAAAACAAAAGTGCAATTAAATCCTCAACCTTGCACTATTGGGTGGATGCTTGATGTAAGACTAAAAATCCAATATAGTTATATAATTTTGTTTAACCTATGAAAAATGCATATATGACTTAATTTAATTTGAATTGAATTTTGATAGGAAATTAGTTAAATATTAAATAATTACAAATTCAGTAATAGAAAAGGTTGCTTAAGATCACCTGATGCTGAGAATTATGATGAGCTAATTAAGAACTTCATGTCTCAACCACTAGTATCATAGTCATCTCAACTAGATCTAAACTAGTCATCTCAATAATCATCAACTTAACCTGCACCTCAAGGAGTTATATTATCTCAACAAGTAGTAGCTTAGTCATCTCAGGCATAAAAAGTCAGCCATCACACTAGCAGTGATAAAGATATTGAAATCCTTCTATAATATATTATTGTGAATACTAAGGGGAGAATGTTTGGAGAATATATGACCCCAAGAAATTGTACTCACTCCTCTACTTTGAATGGTGTTTTCAATTATAATAAAATAATGAAAAAATCTTAAGAAGTTCTAATGTTTGTATTTTAGTGTTTTTGTTTAAATGTTGTAACCTAGTCTTTCCAATGAGCATTGAACCATTTAACAAGCATTGAAGGATGAACAGTGGACTTTACTTAGATGCTACAAATAGTTAAAGCCTTTTAGACCTCATAATGGACACTATCGCTTTGTAATGGGCATTGGAGAAGTGCTCTTGCTTAAGTTATGCTAGACCTCACCACGGGTGTTGTAATTTCACAATGGGTGTTGATCTGGTCAACCAACATGTGTTGGAAAAGTGCCCCGAATTGTGCTACACTTTTTAGACTAGCCAATAAGGGTTGATAAACACACAATAAACATTGAGATTTCTCCAACAGGCACTGTGAATTGTTTAACGGGCATTGAAACTTGTTTACAAGATATTGAAAAATAGAGCATAAAGTTTAAGGTTTCTGGAAATGAACAATGAGTATTGTTCTTCCTCGAACAGGAGTTGTAGTTAAGGCCATTATGCAATTAATGAAGGACAATAGGTGTTGGAAGTAATCATTACAAGTTTAATGGGGGTTGACGAAGGATAATGGGTTTTATCTCCTCTAACGACTAGCTTTGAAGAAAAGTTGTTAAACTAAATATCAACTGTTTCAATGGCTAGTTTTGGAGTTTGGCTATATAAGGACCATTTTTGAAGGCTATAAATAGGTTAGAAACATTGTGAACAACTTGTAAACATTTAACAAGTTCTTTATGCAAACCTTTTGAGGTGTTGCTTGTATTTTTAGGTAGAGTGAGATTACTTTGTTTCTCTTTTTAAAAGTAGGTTTTCTTGAGCACTAATAATACATTTAATTGAGAGGCATTTGTACCTTAGAAAATGTAGAGGGTTGGGTTGGCTCTCTTGTTCCTTATAAAAGAGAATGATTGTAATGATTTTCCTTGAGCCTGTAAAAAAGAAGGTTCTTCCTGAGCCTGTAAAAGGGTAGGTTCTTCCTGAGCCTGTAAAAGGGTAGGTTGTCCGTGAGCCTGTAAAAGGGAAAGTTCTTTCTGAGCTTTATAAAAGGGAAGGTTATCCTTAAGCCTTGAAAAGGGAAAGGTTATTCTTAAGCCTGTAAAAGGAATAGAAAGGCCTAAGTAAAAACTTAAGGAGTGGAGTATGTATATTGTCAAACCACTATACAATCCTGTATTGATTTGTGTTGTTTTCTTTAGCTTAGTTTGTTTATGTTTATGTTTTTATTTACAACCTAATTCACCCACTCTCTGGGGTTGCCGCACTGCCCATTCATTCCAACAATTAGTATTAGAGCCTAACCTTTTTTAAAGCTTAAATGAAAGAGGTACAGAATCGTGACAACCCTTAAATGTTCTTGTTGTGGAAGTTTTCTTTAAAATGGACCAATTCAAACCAGTGGAAGCAGTATGTCAATAGAGATAGAAGATCACTATTAAGAGGAAAGAAGGAGAATGAGCTTAATGAATTCCACATCCACAAGTGATGATGAATTCTCCTACAACATAAAGATAAAGAAGAGGAAGGCTAAAAAGAAAGTGAATGTTGGATGTCTAATGGCCATGGAGGATGAATTGAATAAGGGCTCTCTAAATGAGGTATGTGAATGTGATGATGATATTAATGAGATGTTCATAGTAGAAAATCTTATTGAGGCCCTAAAATCAACAAATAATGATTTGGATAAATCTTTTTATAGAAATAAGATTTTTAGAAATGAAAATAGGTTGTTGAAGAATTAAATTTTCTTTATTTTTAGAATTAAAGATCAACTTCTAAATGAAGTTGTTTATTTGAGAAAAGAAAAAGAGGAACTGCTTTCAAAAGCACTTTTCTTATACTCAAATTAAAGATAATTTTTAAAACTGAAAATTGATGCTTTGGAAAGAGAAAATGAAGATTTAAATTCTGAAAAGAAATTTTATAAAACTCTTTCCAAATAAAATGACAGTTTGAAAAAAAAGGCTTTGGACTTGAAAAACTCTTTTTAAATTTTATTAAAGGAAATGAAAAACTGGATTTATTTTTGGGCTTTAAAAGAGATACTAGTGTGAAACATGACATTGGATATAATCATGTCTCTTCCTTCACTTCTAAAAGTGTGTTTGTTAGTGATTCACTTTCTAAAAACACCTAGTCTCCAATGTATTAAATCACAAAGCTCTTCATAAAAGGCTAATGCCAATGCAAAGCCTGAGAGCACAACACTAGCACATGCATACACTAAAAAGCATAAGAAAAAGGCTAATCATGCTTTTATGTATGCATGTTATAAGCCAAAAAGGAAAAATGTGTTGCACTCTACACCTAGAATAAAAATTACATATGATCACACTCACTTTAAGGTGCATATATGAAAGACACATACATAATCGTAACTGCTTTCACCCTCACTTTCACAGGCTAAAGGCAAATCATGCCTTTATTTTTGGAACCAAATATTGTAAGAATGCATAGGTTCCTTTACATTTTTAGCACCAATCATTTAGGAAGCCACGTCACATTTGCTTTACAAATGAATTGAAGAAAACATTCATTTGGCAATGCTTTTATTACATAAAATATGGTCATAAAGCATACTTTTGATATGCTAGGTTGAAAGATGAGCTTGTTTATATTACTAACCCCTATGGACCCAAAAGAAAATGGGTACCAAAGAAAGTTTAATTTTAGAGGTTTGGAAGCTCCTTGCTCTCTACTCAAATGGAGAATTAAATGGTGAGAGAGTTGAAGTTTTTGAAAAAGATTTGTATTTTTAGTGAACACAACAATTGGTATCAATTGGGAATCATGAACTATAATGTATCTTTATCCCTCCTTTTGTTTTGTTTAACATGTTTTTGCTAAGGGGGAGTTTCAATTATGAACTAACAATTGTATCTGTTTGGAGTTTTATTTTAGGAATGTCTAGTAACTATCCTTCTTTTCTTACTTTCCTCAATTTATGAAGAGAAGATACAACCCCAAGTTATGTCAATTGAATTTGTGGTTGAATATCTTGGATGATTTGTTAGAAGGAAGCATATAGATAGGGGAGTTTTCATTCTCTATTTGTTTTGTATTTTTGGAATCATGTTTGTTTTGTTTTCATGGAAGTTGGTCTAGATTTTAGAAAGAAAATGTTTATACATTTGTAAGAGGGAGAACGTTTTTTTAAAGGAAGATTTTTGTATATCTTTTTGTCATGATAGCAAAAAAGGGGAGAAGTTTTGGATGCTTTGATTGGATGATTTGATTGATTTGTTTGACATCACTTATTTTCATAGCATAACATTTGGTATCATTTATATTTCTTAACATCCAATGTTTGGTATCTTATGTGGTATATTTGGTATCTAGCTTTTGTGCGGATATTTTGATTGGTACCTTATTTGTAGTTTTGTGATTTAACATTTGGTATCTTTGTGTTTAAGTTTTGGATTTTTGGTATCAAAGCATCATTTATGTGTTTAAGATTTGTATTTTTGGTATGAAAGCATCTTGGTTTTGTCATTATTTAGAAAGGGGAAGATTGTTGTGAATACTAAAGGGAGAATGTTTGGAAAACTTATGACCCCAAGGTATTGAATTCACTCTTCTAATTTGAATGATGTATTTTGAATGATAATAAAATAATGACATAACCTTGAGAAGATATAATATTTTTATTTTAGTGTTTTTATTTAAATGTTATAGCCTGGTCCTTCTAATGGGTATTAGACATTTGCAACGAGTGTTGGACCATTCAACGGGCATTGAAGGATGAATAATGGACGTTGATTAGATGTTGCAAATAGCCACAACATTTTAGACCTTGCAGCGGGCATTATCCCTTTGCAACAGGCATTGGAGAAGTGCTCCAGGTTGAGCTGTGTTAGACCTCACCATGAGTATTGTAGTTTCACAATGGTCGTTGATATGGTTGAGCTACATGCATTGCATATTCGCAATAGGCTTTGGAAAAGCACCCTAAAATTGTGCTACTCTTTCTAGACCAGCCAACAAGGGTTGACAAACATGCAATGAGCATTAAGATGTCTCTAACGGGCATTGAAGCTTATCTGCAAGATATTGAAAAATAGAGCATAAAGTTCAAGCTTTTTGGAAATGAACATCGAGCATTATTCTTGCTCCACTAGGAATTATAGTTAAACCTAACAAACATTGAATAAAGGACAACAGGCATTGGAAGTAACCGTTACAAGTTTAATAGGGTTGATGAAGAATAATGGGTGTTGTCTCCTCTAATGGCTAGTTTTAAAGAAAAGCTATTAGATTGAACATCAACTGTTCCAATGGCTAGTTTAGAGTTTGGATATATAAGTAGCATTTTGAAAACTAGAAATAGGTTAGAAACCTTACGAATAACTTATAAACATTTAGCAAGTTCTTTGTGCAAACCTTTTTAGGTGTTGCTTGTATTTTTAGGTAGAGTGAGATTACTTTGTTACTCTTTTTGAAAGTAGGTTCTCTTGAGCACTAATAGTGCATTTGCTACCTAATTAACAGGCATTTGTATCTTAGGAAATATCAAGGGTTGGGTTGGCTCGCTTATTCATTGTAAAAGAGAGTGATTATAAAGGTTATCCTTAAACCTGCAAAAGGGAAGGTTCTTCTTTAGCCTATAAAAGGGAAGGTTGTCCTTAAGCCTGTAAAAGGGAAGGTTCGTCCTGAGCCTGTAAAAAGGAAGTTTTCCTTAAGCTTTGAAAAGGTAAAGGTTGTTCCCAAGCCTACAAAAGGAATTGAAAGGCCTAAGTGAAAACTTAGGGAGTGGAGTATGCACGTTGTCGAACTATTATAACATCCTTGTGTTGATTTGTGTTGTTTGCTTCAGCTTAATTTGTTTGTGTTTATGATTTTATTTACAACCCAATTCATCCCCTCTCTTGGGTTTCCACATTTACCCACTCATACCAACACATATGACGAAAACTAGTTTAGATAAAAACATGCAAGATGAAATTATTATATAATAAGTAAATTAGTTAAATAAATTTTATTTACTTAGATAAATAAAATGTGCAGAATTAGAAATATCTTACAAAAATTTATACATTATAGGGAATATTGGAGATGCAAAATGTTAAAAAAAATCTAAGAATTTGAATGAAATTTACAAGTCTAGTGACACAATGGGATTATAAATCAAAAAGCCCCCGCAACTATTAATTACAAGCCAATTACTAGGTTAGAGCTACAAGAAGAATACCCTTCCCACTAAAGGAAGTAATAATAAATAACAATATGCAACAAAAGGAGCTCCAACTAGCTAATATAAAGCCTCTAACAGAAAAATTGTAACAATGATGGAAGCCTCCTTAAAAAGCATCAAAGCAAGTTGTAAATCTTTTTTAGCAGTACATTGTGCACAACAAACTAAGGCAAAACAAACAGTAGCTTTCAAAAGTAGGAACAACAAGGAAAAATGGAGACAATACATCTACAATAGTTGTAGCATAAATAAAATTTTTGTTAACTCCTCTAAATATAAAGCACTATAAAAATCAACATTGAAGATGGGATGCTTATTAGGTTTTCTATGTGCAGTAGTTAGATATTCAAGATATGTGATTTATGAAGATATGGGTCCATTATGAATTTCTTTTGTCTTTAACTATTTATGTTCTCTAAAATTGAGACTTATTTCGAAGAAAAGAATATTATTTTTCTTACACAATTTAGAAGTTGTCAAAGTATCAATGTGATGCATATTTTGTTTTGTCTAGTCAGGCTCCTGTAACAAACACTGCTATCACATTATTTATGACAAATGGATTCTTATTTTGATGGAAATCATCATTTTTTCAATCTTATTATTCTAACTATGCCAAATATATGATTAAAGATAAGTTTAAAACAACAGATATGATGAAGCTATACATACGCGTGCGCGCCCACATATACGTATCTTTTTAATCAAACCAACAAGTCTTTACAAAGATACCATTCTAGCTCTTGGAATAATATTCAGAGGAAGTATTCTACTATATAAACAAATTTATCAATTTTTTTGTGGGTTACTATGATTTACTAAACAAATTGAGTTAAGAATTAACTAGTGTGCAACCAAACATATTTCAGAAAAAGATATTAAAAATTTTAATTCAAAATAGGTTTTCACCATATAGCCAGTTATTTTAAGTAATTTTGGTTTTGAGATTGAATGTATTAAAGGTGTTTCAAATTCCTTGCTTAATTTTCAAGCAAGAGAATTTTTAAAGGGAAAAGCTAAATTCTAATAAATTTTGGTCTTTATCTAAAGGAAATAAGATGGGCACTCCTCTTGCAAAATTTCAACCTTTGATTCACTACCAACTTTTGCTACTACACCTTTTGCTACTAAAACATTCTCTAACTCTAATCCTTCTTCCAATAATTCTAAGCCTTCCTCTAGCAATTCTAAGAAAAAAAAAATTCTCTAAAATCATATTCTCAAGCTTTGAAAAAGCAAGAAAACCATGTTTATTTTTAAAAGTCCTATTTGCCAAAATTTTGCTATGTTGAACTTGAGCTCATTGATGAACCTTTTTTTAATGTTACCTAAAAGATTTTTCCAATTGAAACTCATTTTTTCCTCCTCACCCCTTGAAAAATAGAGTATTTTATGAATATATTCTTGTTGATACTAAGTCTGTGGAAATTGAACATGTTACAAATGAAAAGGATGCCCATAAAATCTCTTATTCTAAGTGCAAAATCCTCAAGGCATTGTCTCTTTTTGATTAAGGACAAAACACTGTCATAGAGAAAACATTTTCTATGAAATTCACTCCTCAAATCTATAGTTACCCAGACCACCAGCAAGTCTAGCATAACGCTTTTCTTTTAAGAACCTTCAATCATTCATGTTTTTCTATTTTGTTAAAGGAACCAATGTCACTTTTCCCTTTTGGTTTCAAGAATGGTGGCATTTCTTTGGCTAGATTATTTATATTACACCTCTTCTAGTCAAAGAAGGTTTATGGAATTTTTTAAAGAATGTTAAGTATAACCAAGATCCATTACTATCATTTTCAAATATTTTTGATATTTTTTGGATCATGGCATGGAATTATAAGTTTAAAAAATGATTGTCTAAGAGAGTGCCATCTCACTCACAAAGTTTGTATTTTATAGAGAAATTTTAATATCAAATGGTAGAGTAAATTTAAGAATAACCAAGTAGATAAAAATAATGTTTCCAAATGGTTAGATTCTCAAAACACTGTTGCTCCTCACAGTAGTCCAATTCATATGCAGTTCCTAACTACCAAGAGCAAGTTACAAGCTACCTTATCTTCTACTTCAGATAAGAAGGAATATAAAAAGTTACTATTGGAAGCCTTATTTGAAGCCTATGAAGATGATGATCTTGGTGATAGTACAAAATCTCAAGAAGATTACACACAAGATAATGAGGTCGATTGCTTTAGATTTATTGAAGAAATTTGAATTATTGTACTGCTACCTTTCCAACTCAATTATACTATCCACTGTTTTTGTCTGCTACTTTATTCTCTATTGTCTTTTATCTATTTTGAATCATTACAAGTTATAATTGTTCATAGATATGTAAGAGTCTTAAGTCTGGATTTTAGTCTATTTGAAGTTCGTGACTATGCCTATAAATAGAGTTTGTTTTGTTTATAAGAGTATGTTTTAGAAAAAGAAGAAAAACTCTATTTGAATATTGCTTTCTCTTTGTAATTAGGTTTTCATAATAATATTGCTTTCATATATATATATATATATATATATTATAAACAATATTCAGACATAGTTTTTCTTCTTTTTTGAAGCAGGCTCTAATAGACAAAACAAACTCTATTTATAGGCATAGTCATAGACTTCAAACATACTAAAATTCAAACTTAAGACTTACAAATCTATGAACAATTACAACTTACAATAATTCAGAACAAATAAAAGATAATGGAGAATAAAGTAGCACACATAAGTAGTGGTATAGCTAAGTTGAAAAGGTGGCAGTAGAATAATTCAAATTCCTTCAATAAATCAAAAGTAATCATCATTACTATCTTGGGTGTAGTCTTGTTGAGATTCCTCACTATCACTAAGATCATCATCTTCAAAAACTTCAGATAAGGCTTTCTAAAGTAACTTTTTATAATCCTTCTTATCTGAAGTAGAAGATAAGGTAGTCTGTCACTTACTTTTAGCAGTGAGGAACTCCATGTGAGCTAAACTGTTATGAGGGGCAATAGTGTTTTGATAATCTAGCCATACGAAAGCAACATTTTTTTCCGATTATTCTTAAAATTACTCCACCATTTGATATTAAAATTTCTCTATAAAATATGAACTTCATAAGTGAGATGCCACTCTCTTGGAAAATACCACGATCTAAGGAATATTGAAAATAGTTTAAAATGACAATAATGGATCTTAGTTATACTTAATGTTCTTAGAAAAATGCTAGAAACCTTTTTTTGGCAACAAGAGGTGTAATATCAATAATCCAATCAAAGAAATGCCACCATTCTTGAAAACAAAATGGAAAAGTGACATTAGTTCCTTTAATACAATAGAAAAACCATGAATGGTTCAATGTTCTTAGAAGAAAAGCATTATGTTGGGCTTATTGGTAATCATTATAACTATAAGTTTGAGGAGTGAATTTCGTAAAAAATATTTTCTTTATGAGAATGCTTTGTCCCCAATTAGAAGGAGATAATACTAATTTTGCACTTAGAATAAGAGATTTTATGGGGATCATTTTCATCCATAACATGCTCAATCTCTACAGACTTAGTATCAACAAGAATATATTCATAAAATACTCTATCTTTCATGGGGTGAGGAGGAAGAAAGTGAGTTTTAAATGGAAAAATCTTTTGGGTAACATCTAAAAAAGATTCCCTAGTGAGCTTAGGTTCAACCTAGCAAATTTTTAGTAAATAAGGTTTTTGAAAATAAGCATGGTTTTTTTTTTCAAAGCCTGAAATAGGATTTTTTAGAATTATTTTTCTTAGAGAACAGCTTAGAATTACTAAAAAAGGATTAGAGTTAAAGGATGTTCTGGTAGCACGAGGTATGGTAACAAAAGCTAATAGTGAAGTAAAGGTTGAAATTTTGTAAGAGCAATAAAAAACAAAATAAGCTTCTTTTAAAAATAATTTATGGCTCATATATGTTACAAATGTGGAAGAGTTTGTCATTTTAAGAATTAATGTTTTGTGAAAGACGAGACCAATGCTCTTGATATTTTTGATAAATTAAAAGAGCAAATGATCAATCTTTTATTATCTAATACTTCTACTTCTAAAAGCTAAAATGAAGATTTTAATGAAATCCTTGCAATACAGTCTTCAAGTGAAGGAGTTTCTTTTAGACCTAACATAGTCTATGATTATGAATGGCCTTATGTTTGGAATCTGAAAACTATAAATGTTATTTCTAAAGATATTATATTTCTTTTTTATGTTACTAAAAAGATTAAAAATCAAGAAGTTCATAAAGAATATATTTTGAAATTAAAAGAAATAGTTTAAGAAAAGCCCGTTACTAATTTTGAAAGTTATAATTTAAATGATATTTTCAAAAGGTTCGACAGAAAGATTTATTCTCCTCTTATTAATTCTACATTACAAAAAGAAATTAAAAATATTAAGAAATATTTTCGAGCTAAAAACTAAAAATAGTTTGATTAAGCAAGAAATTTTAAAGTATCAGGTTTTAAACATTATTCAAAATCAAACTTCTAATTCTCAACCTAGTGCTTCAAATGTTTTAGAACTTCCTCCTTCTTCAAGTATGGTTGAAAACTTGCCCAAAGAAAAGTTTTTAAATATTATTTCTAATATTAATTATCAAAAATGGATTATTATTGTTAATCTTATTATTAATAATCATTTTCATTTAATCACAATAGTTGTGATTGACTCTATAGCTGATATGAACTGTATTCAAGATGAGTTGATCCCTACCATATACTGTGAAAAGTCTACTAAAGACTTTGCACTGCAGATGGTGGAAGATTAACGATAAATTATAAGTTATCCAATTCAAAAATCTATTGTGATGGAATTTGTTTTCGAACCTTGTTTGTTTTAGCCAAAAATCTTAAAATAGGGTTATTTTGTGAAATCCTTTTACTACCCTCATTTACCCTTTTAGAGTTAGTGAAAGAGGTATTACCAAAACTATTTTTAGAAAAGAAATTTGTTTTAAGTTTGTCTCTCTTATCTTTATTAAAGAGATAAATCTTTTACAAGAAGCTTCTATTTTTCCAAATGTTAATTTTATTAAAAATAAAAAGAAAAAAAATTGTTTTCTTGTAAAAAGAAATCAATATTTTAAGAATTGATGATCGATTACAAAAACCTGATATTAAAAATAAAATTAAGGAATTTGAAATTTTATTTTCAAGAAAATGTTTGTGCTACCATTTCAAATGCTTTCGTAACAAAAATAAACAAATTTTTTTACTTTACCCAATATTAAAAGATTTTGATGAAAGGTTCATCCCCACCAAAGCTAGAGCTATTCACATGAATGAAGAGCTTCAAGCTCATTGTCTTAAGAAGATAAATAACCTGCTAAAAAAAGGTTTGATTAAAAAATATTTATCTCTTTGGAGTTCTTATGCATTTTATGTTAAAAATGTGATCGAAAAGGAATGTGGTTGTGAGCGCCTTGGGTTTCACTGAAACTAGTGGAATCTTACTTGTGACTTCATCCTTTTATCGACCAATGAGGGACTGAAAGGATGAAGGCCTTTACGTTGGTAGTAACCCCAAAGTGTGGCACGTGATTGGACCATCAAGTGATCCTTTTAGGCCTTGCACAATTTCAAAGCCTTAGTTCCAAAATGGTGGTCATAAGGGGACCAAAAGGGGACAATACATTAGTGCCATCCTAAAAAAATATGGAGTCACTGCCTGTGTAACATCCCTAGCCACATTCATTGGCATGATCACATGAGCATATGCATTAGATAAATAATCATTTAGAAGCACCATTGCATTTGAGGACACTTGAACATATATGTAGTATTTGCATAGTTGTATGGCAAATTGTTTTATATTGTGTGCATATTATAATATCATAAATATTGGTGTTTTAGAGCTTAACTAAAAGTATAAGGAGTATCTAGGAATTAGAAGATGGATGGAAGTGCTTAATGAGTGAAGAAGAGGGACTAAAAGCAAAACTTTTAACTTTCAACCAATAGGAAACCAGCCCCAATCTTTTGACTTA
>CATIWR010135329.1:45000-49369 GCA_949677035.1 Omphalea diandra | reverse complement strand
GATAAATATAATGTTAATACGAACAAATTCTAAAATTATTTTTATATTTGAAATGTTAAAAAAATATATTTATAGATTGATTTATATTTTTTAAATATTAAAATATAACAAAAATATTTTTAAATATATTTTTTAAATTTTGAAATATTACCTGGGAATTGTTGAGTGAAAATGAGAACAAATTAAGCAACTTTGGTTCTGTAGGTTAGGTTCGGGTTGTTTTAATTAAATTACATGTATTTTAAATTTGGTTCGATTCAAATGGGTTTGATTTATTAATTACTTTAGTTAATTCAATTTTTTTCTGTTTTCTATATAAAAAAACAGAACAAAAAATCTAAAACTGCATTTTTTAAAAAGTATAATTGAATAAACTAATTTTATTAAGGAATCAAACTGAATCGAAGTGAACCAGCTTGGTTCGGTCGGTTTTTCAGTTTGATTCGGTTTTTACTTATATTCTGTAATTTTTTACATTGTTCAGGGTAAGATGGTAATTTCTGTAAAATCTCCTCTTTCTTCCATATTTTCTTTTCATTTTGGAGAGAAAATATAGGGAAAAAAATTTGAGTTATTTTCCTTTCCTCTCCTATCTTCCTCTCCTTCCCAATCAATAGAAAATATCTTCTCTTTTCTATTTTCATCTCTCCTTTATTTTGCTCTCTCCCGATCACAGACTTAAGTTTATTTGATTACAATTTAAATAGTTTACTTTTGACTAAATAAAAAGAAATTATCTATTCTTAACTATATTTAAAAAAAAAAAATGGTCGAAGTCTAAAAACTGCAAGTATTTTCGACTAAACTCAGTCTAGAAATATGTGGTAATAAAGATTCTACGCTAAAGATACAGCTGAACGATCGGACACGTGGAGAAGCGGCGATTCGTGGATATTCGAGCCTTTAGAATATCTGTGGCCACGTAGGACGCTTAAAATAGTCGGTACGCGGCCACGGTATTACAGAAGTGGATGCCGCGTGCTGACGCGGATGGATAACGTTGAGCATTGGTTTTTCTGTTTGTTTGTCGCAGATGATATTTGGCCCTTCGTTCTCCTGACCGCTATCTCATCCGCTAAATTGGTAAAGTGGCCATCGTTTGTGGTTGTGGTTGTGCCCGACTCTAGCCCCACGTTCGTCCTAGTTGGCGGTGATGATGCTGTCCTAATTTCTCCTTTTATTTTTTCCCTTTTTTACATTTTATTTTTTAAAAATGTGATGATAATCAATATTTTAAAATTAGATTAATTAATAAATTAATTAATTGATTAATTTTTAATTTTACTACTTCGATTAATTTGATCAATTCAATTAGTTTAAAAGTAATAAAATTTAAAAATATTATTAAAAGAATTTTAAAAATTAAAAAAATATAAATATATTTGGTCTAATAATTCATAAAATCAAAAGTATGTATGTATTTATAATTATAGTTTAAATTTATAAATTTTGTAATTAAGAATTATTTTTAAATTTTATTAATGATTATAGACAAATCACAAATTTAGGAGAAAAAATATATTATACTATAATTAATTGATATTTAATTGATTAAATAATAATTAAACTATAATTGATATTTAATTGATAAAAATTAATTAATAAGTGAATAATAAACATACTAATTTTCTGGATAATTTTATAATTTAGCTATAATTGTTACTAAAATTGAAAAATGATTATCAATTGCAAAGTTTATAAGTTTGAACTATAATTGTAAATACACGCATATATTTAGATTTTTTAAATTATTATATCAATATATTTATAATAATTAAAATATAAAAATAATATAGAAAATCAGTTTTGATCAAATTGAATTAATTATTAATTTTATTAATTTGATTAACTGATTAGATCTAATTTTTAAAATATTAATAATATCTTAAAAACTTACATTATGCTGCGATCTTATCTAGAAAACAAGATATATCTATATTCATACATACATCATCAATAGTTATTTATCAGAACATTTACCTTATAAAAAATCAAAATGTACACTTTTCATTTAGAGAATCCAAGTAGTTGTTATAATTTAGTGAGAGTGCATCAGAAAATTTTAAAATACTTTTTGTTTATTTTGAGCAGAAAGAAGAGGCAAATATATTACTGGAAAGAAGACAAAAAGGCTTACATCGTCACATGCCACTAAACCAACACAACTAGGAAGCTCCTCAATCCAAATAAAAACAGAATCCAGTGTCTTAGCATAACGAGCTAATAAGACAATATCAATAAATAAAGTGCATAGAAATTTATGGTGTATTTATGAAAATAGATAGTAAGATTTAGCTTTCTAAATATAAAGAGTCCATCTAACTCTTTATTTAATATTTTAAAAATAAGCAACATGTTAAACTTTTATTGTATAATTTGACCTTTTATACTAAAAATTTGACATATATGACAAATTCCTTAAAGATGCTCATATTTAGTATATCAATAAATAAAATAAGGATAAAATTTTTATTTTATTTTTACATTTGATATTTTAATTTATTTTAAAAATAAAAATGTTTTATTATTTTTTATTATATAAATATATTAAATAAAACTATTAAATATTTACTTTAGATAAAATTTTAACTTTTTATTTCTTAACGTAATCACTTATTGTTCCAAATTTAACAATATCCCCAGTAGCACCTGGCCAGTTAAGATTCCTGAGTCGAGCTCCATCGAATGGATAGCTGAGAAGCAGCTATGATTACCGCGGCCGCCCTAGGTATGGCGAAACAGGAAAGTGTCCACACACCTTGGACTTCTTTTTGTTGGAATGACTTGAATTATTATTGATTTGGGACCCACATTTCAATGAGTTACCATTGGTAGAGTAATAATTAGCTTTGACGATTTCTATTTTCATGGACAATTGTCATTTTGGTTGAAAAAAAAAAAAACTATAATATTATCAGTTGAATTGATGATTATGGATCACTTATTATGGGCTTGTTGAGAATGATTCTAATCTAGTTCATGGCCTATTAAAAGTAGAAGGCGCTCTGGTGGGATCCTCACGGACATAAAAAGATTACAGTCAGTTTGATAATGATTGAGTGACATTGCTTCTTCGGCCTGAACCAAGGAGTCCCTTAGATATGATGCAAAATGGATCTTGTTCTATCGTTGATAAGAGATTTCTCTATGAAAAATACAAATCGGAGTTTGAAGAAGGGGAAGGAGAAGAAGTCCTCGACCCACAACATATAGAGGAGGATTTATTCAATCACATAGTTTGGGCTCCTAGAATATGGCGCCCTTGGAGTTTTCTATTTGATTGTATCGAAAGACCCAATGAATTGGGATTTTCCTATTGGGTCAGGTCATTTCGGGGCAAGCATATCATTTATGATGAAAAGGATGAATTTCAAGAGAATGATTCAAAGTTCTTACAGAGTGGAACCATGCAGTACCAGATACGAGATAGATCTTCCAAAGAACAAGGTTTTTTTTCGAATAAGCCAATTCATTTGGGACCCTGCAGATCCACTTTTTTCCTATTCAAAGATCAGCCCTTTATCTTTGTGTTTTCACATCGAGAATTCTTGCAGATGAAGAGATGTCAAAAGGGCTTCTTACTTCCCAAACAAATCCTCCTACATCTATATATAAACATTGGTTTATCAAGAATACGCAAGAAAAACACTTTGAATTGTTGATTCATCGCCATAGATGGCTTAAAACCAATAGTTCATTATCTAATGGATTTTTCCGTTTTAATACTCTATCTGAAAGTTATCAGTATTTATCAAATTTGTTCCTATCTAACGGAATGCTATTGGGTCAAATGACAAAGGCATTGTTGAGAAAAAGATGGCTTTTCTCGAATGAAATGAAAATTGGATTCATGTAATAGGAGAAAGGTTTCCCATTCCTTGGCCTGAAAGATATGTGGCCATGAAATATGGATTAAGTGGAATAAAATTGACTGGGTGGTAGAGTCGTGGAAACATATGTTTCTTCCATATTTTGGACATGGAACAATATGTTATTGCTGAAACATGGAAGAATTGAAATCTTAGACTATGTATGGATGGTATGAACTGCCTAAACAAGAATTCTTGAACAACGAGCAACCAGAACTATTACTCACTACATCAAAAAATCTTCCATTAATGGAAGATGTAAATCCATTGGAAAATCAAAAATACGTATGTCGGATGAAATGGTGGTTGTTGCTATCTGCTCCAATAATGAATCATTGGTTTAATTGAATAACTAAATAAAATAGATAAACCCTTCTCTTCGTCTCAGGTCGATGGATCTTCTCAATTGGAGGATCCCCTATATGGATAATACACATTCCAGTTGACCAGGCCTAATTCTAATTGTTTTGTTCCGAAGCAAAGATATCCACAAGGTAGTT
>CATIWR010135329.1:0-40000 GCA_949677035.1 Omphalea diandra | reverse complement strand
CTTGTGAGTTGTTTCAAATTCCTATATAATTCTTCTCTCTCTCCCCCCCCCCCCCACCTGGCGAAAAGATTCCATCTTTATAAGATTGATAATGCCTCTGCTCTTGTGTTCTTACAATGTATGTTTTTTCTGCATTTGCAGAACGGATCCGCACTTGCCAGATATGCCTATAGTTTATGCGAGTGACGCCTTTTTGACATTGACAGGTGCTTGGAGTTTCTATTATATTCTGAGCTTATCAAATAGGAGTCATATTTTACTGTTAGTTTCATTGGTTGACATAAATGGATCCATAGCATATGACGTTTGAAAACCCCAAAAAGGAAATTGCTTATCTGCTCGTGTCATTTTATTAATTGTTATGCCTGTAGGTTATGCTAGGCATGAAGTTTTGGGGCGAAATTGTAGATTTTTAAGTGGAGTTGAAACGGATTGCTCGATTCTTAAGCAGGTACTTGGTTCATTTATTTATTTATTTTATTGTAGTTGTTATGTGTGTAGTTACCTGATTGGAGGCTATGTTGACTGAAAACTTAAATTGCCACAATGTTTTTCAGATAAAGGAAAGCATTCAAGCTGAACAAGCATGTACAGTACGTATCTTAAATTACAGGTTGACACTTTAACAATTCTTCCAGTGTGTTTGAGAGAAACAAAGTTCATTTCTTTGGTTCTAAACCATGGTTTTTCCTGTAATGTTAGGAAGAATAAAAGTACGTTTTGGAATTTTCTGCACATATCACCGGTTCGTAATGCTACTGGCAAGGTAGTTTGCATGCATAAACTTCTCTTTCTGTCTGTCTATTATATTAGTGTTCTTGATAATGTTTTAGGTGTAGAATATTGTGCTCCAATAAATATGCAGATTAATTCAGAACAGTGAAAAATAATAGTTCTTTTCATTTTTACTCTAGTGAACTTTATTCTTCATTGTATAGCTTTTCATTATGATTATTAGCTAGGTGTCAATCTGTTTTTACTAAAGACCTTGAAATTCTGGGGTTAGATTGGCTTGTTGTGAAAAAAAAGTTGAGAGTGATTTATGAAATTTAGGAAAACTGATTACCTGTCACTAGGTTTTCAGGCATTTCATACTAACTAATTTAATTCATAAGGAGTCTAGAGATTTATTTAATTAAATAGTAGAGCATCATTGGCAATGTCACACATGATCAACCTGACTAGCTTGATGTTTTGTTTCAATTATGTTTCTTTTCTCTTTGTACTGCGTCAATTACGTGCAATGGATAGAGGATCAATTTGCAGTTGTGCTTTTGGAAAAATTGGGAAATGGATCATGCTAGGTCTTCTTTTTGTTTGTGGACAATATATGTGTATAAAATCTAAACGCTTGTAGGGCTGTCATACTTGTGATGGAGCTAGTTCTTAGTTTTCCAATCACTGACTAAGAAATTTTAGCATGTTTCTTGCTCCGATTAAGAATATGATTCTGTTGATCTCCTTCCTATTGCCTGATAAGCATAATTTCCCGCAATGATAAACATTATTTCCCGCAATTGAATTCAGAGTTGATTATAAACTCATGTCTTACCTAGCTCCAACCAATGATTCTATCCTTACTTTCCTTTCTCCGCTTATCAGCCGATCATCCAATGACCTACTCTTTTTCCAAACTAATGTGGACCAAATTGGCAGTATTGGGAATGATGGAATAGGCATGTAGTGCTAGTGGTGAGGGAAGTTCTGATATCAGTGGTGAAAAGAGTGAGATAATGGTGAGACTGTAGATGCCAAATGGATATTGTCCATCAAAATCTTTTGATAATATTTGTATTCATCCAACTCTTTTGCTTATTTGGCACGTTATTAATATATACCTAGTAAACAGGCGAGACCAAAGACTATAATGTTATCTTGAGGTTTTTTTTTCAAGGGGAAGATCCCGTGGGAGTGGGAGGGTTGCTACATGGAAAATGGTATCAAATGATTGGATTCTTTCAATTTCTTGGCTTGGTACACAAGTCATCTTGAGCTTTATCAGGCAACTTCAACCATACAAAAATTCAGCATTTTTTTCCTGTTGATGTTCCTGCCAATGTTCTTTTTTTCTTTCTATTGAAATGTATCTTTTAGTATGTACATGAGAGTGCACTTTAATTATCACAATATCGATACAGTCTCACAAGACATCCTGTGGTTCACCCTTGGATAATGATTCTTGATTGTACCTCTATGTTGTAGACTTCTTTATGTGATAAAATAGAAGTTGTTGTACCATTGTAGTCCAATCTTAAACATTGGTGAAAGATGAAAGAAGCATTCTGTGATGATACATGGTGGTAGAGAAAACCATCAATTTTTATGTTTCATGGTTGCAATCAAAGGAAGTGCCAACGATAACAATAGTAATCCCTTATCCCTTTGTTGTCACTGTCAGTAGTTAAGAGCATTTTTCAGGCTGGCTAGCCAGTGTGACAGGTAGTCCATGATTCTTTAACGTATTAATGCCTCATCCTGATCATATGTAGTGGGGTTCCATGGTCCCCATTTTTCTGCTTGTACAAATATTGTTTTATGAGCAGTGTAAGAATAGTGACCACCAGAGTTTACTGTATTGATAAGTTACATTTCTTTATCAAAGACAGGCTTGGAAGAAAATGACAGGCTTTCCCATATTTTAAAACCCTACTTTATCCCACACAACTATAATTGAAGAATTGAGTTCACTAATGGATTTTGATTTGTTTGGTAATGCTTCATTTATGTTTATGGGTCATCATTTTGGTCAATTTATCATTGCTTAAGTTAGCGGCATAGTTTTTATTTGCCTTTGTATTCTTGTGAGGATTTCTTTTTCATCACATTTTTGTTTTCCTTTGACTCTTGACTACCGACCCAGTCACCAACAGAGTGTATGACGATCTTAGTAAACAGGCCGTGGCATATCGACAAATGTCAATATTGTTACGCCGACCACCAGGCCGTGAGGCTTTCCCAGGCGATGTTTTCTATTTACATTCCCGTCTCTTAGAAAGAGCCGCAAAACAATCGGACCAGACAGGTGCAGGTAGCTTGACTGCCTTATCCGTCATTGAAACACAAGCTGGAGATGTACTTTTAAGCATTCTTGTTGAGTCTTCGGCGTTAGGCCATTATTTACTGCATTAGCTATAACATTGAATTTTCCAGAGAATTGGTCTTGTTGCTATTCTTTACTGAGAACATGAAAACTTACACACGGAATATATTGGCTTGCAGTAAGTTGGAAGTCGGTAATGTGAAAACACTATAGATTGTCAAACTCTGAAGAAAAAATTGCCTTTCCTTATGTCGCTAGTCGTGATTGTTGCTTGTTATTATTGATTTAGCATCTGCTGTTATTAAGCATACAAGTAAGTCTGCATGCATTGCCAAGTTATTTATTTTGGTTGTAATATTTTCCAGGTAGTTGGCTACTCTACTAATACAACAGTTTGTCTGTTCAGATAGCATACTTTGTGGGTGTTCAGATAGAAGAGGGGTCTAAGAGCCAGGACAGGCATTTGTTAAGCCCTGAGATGAGGCAGCGTAGTTGTGTTGGTGCGGTGAGGGTAGCTGTAAGGAGTTCATCAATTGGTGCTGGCTCCTCGGAATCATAGTGTATATATATACATATATACCTTCAACATTATTTGCTGCTGGTTACTGATTTTGAACATGACAACTCACCCTGAAATCTCATCCGAGTCTTTGCACAGGATGAAAGTGATGAATAGTTTTCTGGTTACTGATTGATCTCTGCTCTATGCAACTTCTTCAAATAGCAAAGAAAGCAGTTGAAGTTATAGATGTCAATTGGGATGGGAAGTGATCTCCTGTTTGATTTATACTGCTGAATCGGAAGTGAAGAGAGAGGAACATTATTATGTACATTGGGCTTTATTACAGGAAAGAAAATTGAAGGCATTTCATTTGGGTTATATATATGGTGTTGGAACGGCTTTGTTGATAATATAACAAAGTTTACTCTGGACGGGGTACATTGGGATGAGGGGGTCACCGGGCACCCTTCAAATTTTAAAAATTTTTCTAGGGTGTTTTAATAATTTCACACTTTATAACACAAAAAAAACAAAACAAAAAAACCCTAATCTATATGTGGAATCACCCTGACATGAACTCAAATTTCTTTTTTTTTTTTTAAGAAATCTTCTATAATTTCAAGTTTTACAACTAATTTTTGATTGTTTTGTCTCTTACTTGCTTCTTCTATGCATCTTCAAGAGTGATCTAAAAATTTTTGAGTAATTTTATATTTATAAATTATAATTTATGTTTTCATTAGATTTGATTTGCTTTCTCATTCTATAGTTTTTCTTGTTTTCTTGATTACTTTCTTTTACGACCTAGTTGAATTATAATTTTTGTAATCAGAAAATTGTTTATTGCATAAATATTAGAATAAGAATATAACTTCTTGTATAATTTCACATATTGTAATTGTTTCAATAATTTAATGTGATTGTAATTTTATTTTATTTTTTCTTAGATAATGCAATGATTTTATAAAAAAAAAATACTTGTTATGAAGCTATTATCCTCATCAGCCGATGCATTTATTTTTGTTCAAGTATCATCAAAGCAAGATAATATTGAAATTAATTTAGAAAATTTTTCTAGCGATTCAAGACCACAGTCTAATATTAATTGAACAAGTTTGTAAAGCTTACTTATTAAAAGATCCATGTCAATCTCATGAGTACAATTTTTCTCAAAGCATTAGCAATAGAGCTATTATGCAACGATTTCAAAAAAAAAAATGAAAAATAGAAGGGAAATGTTATGATAATTATGTTGAGTTATTAACATTTTGAGTTAATGTATTGATTTTCATAAAATATTGTTATTATTTATAATTTTATTTCTAAAGATAATGTATATTATTTATTTGTAAATATTTTTAATTGGACCCTTGAATAAAATTTCTGCCTCTATCACTGGTTTTACTCTTCTTTTTTTTTTTGTTAAAGGGGGCACAATAATTTTCTTTTCTAAATACTGTTTGAGTAATCTGAATTGACTGAATATTAATAAAATTTTAGTATCAATTAAAATTATTTCTCTCAGAAGTAGTGGAAGTCAAGTTTTAATTTTGAATTGGTGCAAAGCTCAAAGTAAAATATGTGATAGGTCATCTATCTCTTTCAATAATTTTTTACCATAGCGACAAAAAAATATTTACGTACGTTATATTTATACATACTATATTTTGGGTATGTTTACTTCTAGTGTATATTTCGATTTTTCAAACAAATTTAAGCAATTGCTGAAATGAAATGAAATTTTAATCTAAATTCACATGCTTCAACTGAAATTTTTTATTTTTTATGAATTAATTAATTACTTAATAGTAGTTTGACATCAATGCAATTATTAAGCCTTTCAATTTATTCATTGTAATAACTTATATATACTCAATTAATGGAATAAGGACATTTGTATTGAATAATTTCATTAGTAGTTCATAAGCCGTTATTTTAAATGTCAATATATAATTAAAATGGTGTATAAAAAATGATATACATTCAATATAGATAAAATTTTACCTTATTTCTAAATCCATCATTTGATTCATATTCATGATATATAACTACTTTCTTCAAACACAGATTTTTTTTTTTAAAAAAAAAAAACAAATTAATGGGACTGCAAGTAAAATAATGTGTTACCAGATTTTTTTTTTTGGTGGTTTTAGTTTTAGAAAAACGAAGTTGTAGTAATCCCAAATTCACAATCACTACTAGAATTTCGAACCCTTACTACATTGCTTTGATTCATCGCCATGTAAACATGTTTTTGCAGTGGCAATCGCAATCAAACACCCACATATTGTAGTAAGCGTATATACATATACACACACACCTGTGTGTTCATAATTACATTTTTCCCGCCAAAAAATAGAACACACGTGAGTCGAGTTCAGCTAGCTAGCTTATGGAGGTTGGCAAACGGAGACGATTGTTATCCTCCATTTATACATGCATATACAATCTCAATGATTTATCCGTGAACCTATACAATTACAGTGATTAACCATACAAACGAAACTCTCATGCTCTAACACTATTACTCTATCTTCTCCAACAATAGTAAAGCCCAACAGTCCTATAATACCTCAAAACCTTCTCTCTCCGAACCCCGAGAAACACCACAAATGCCCATCAAGAACCAATCTTTCCTCCGCCTTCTGCTCCTCTCTTTCTTCACCCTCTTCCACGCCTCCCTCTCCTACTTCCCCACCATAACCGGAGGCAACTGGGTCCTCCTCCAAGAAAGCATCGGCATCTCCTCCATGCACCTCCAACTCCTCAAAACCAACCAACTGATCATCTTCGACCGCACCGACTTCGGCCCCTTCAACCTCTCCTTCCCCAAGCCTACCAAATGTCTCCGTCCCAACGTCCACTCCGTCCTCTACGACCTCTCTTCCGACACATTCCGCCCCTTAACGCTCCTCACTAACACCTGGTACCCCTCCGGCTCCCTTGACCCCAAAGTCACCGTCATCCAGACCGGTGGCGAAGGAAAAGGCGAGCGAGTCATCCTCGCCTTCGCCCCCTGCGACGGTGACGATTCTTGCGACTGGGTCGAGCTCCTCAACCCGCTTTCCTCCAGCCGGTGCTACGCCACTGACCAAATCCTCCCCGACGGCCTCGTCATCATCGCCGGCGGCCGACGTGTCTTCAGCTACGAATTCTACCCCAAGAACTCCCAAACCAGAGATAACATACTCTTGCCGTTCCTGATCGAGACTAAAGATCCTCGAGAAGAGAACAATCTTTACCCTTTTCTTCACCTTTTACCCGACGGTAATCTGTTCATCTTCGCTAATAACCGCTCCATTTTACTCGACTATAATAACCACAAGGTGGTCAAGAATGCCCCGTCATGCCGGGCGGCGCAAGAAATTTCCATTGTACCGATTTTACCGTTTTGATTCCTCTACGATTAACCGGAGGGAAAGAACTGGACGCAGAGGTTATGATTGGCAGTGGGGCTCAGCCTGGTGCTTACATCAAGGCCCGTGTTCATCATGTTTGCGAGGAAGCGTCGAGAACATGTGGCAGGTTAAGAGTGACCGACCTAGATCCGAAATGGGTTGCGGAGATTATGCCTACGCCTGGAGTTATGAATAATATGATTCTTTTACCCTCGGGTGACGTGATCATTATTAACGGCGCAGCCAATGGGAGCGCGGGGTCGAATGCTGCAGTTAATCCTGTTGTTTACCCGGTTCTTTACTCACCCGAGATGGGGAGGTTTATGGTTTTGAACCCGACGAGGATTCCGCGGATGGGCTTTTGCCAGATGGCAGGATCGTAGTGGACGGAAGTAACCGCATCCGACGTACAATTTTATGGAGGTACCGTACAAGACAGAACTGAGTTTGGAGGCGTTTTACCCACAATATCGGAACCTTCTGAACAGTTATCTGATGCCAGAGATTATGACAAGTGGGGCCAAGGGCAAAAACGGTATCGTATAGCGAGATGTACCCTGTAACGTTTATACGAACTTTTTACTGTGTGGATTTAGGAATTTCGGTGGTGATTGTTACGCCGTCGTTCGGCACGCACTCGTTTGAGATGAATCAAAGGATGGTAGTGTTGAATGTGGAGCGTTTGACCGCGTACGGATTCAAGGTATATGTGATTGGGCCGACAAACATGAATGTGGCCAACCAGGGTACTATATGCTGTTAGTGGTCAGCGCTGGCATTCCTAGCCATGTTGTTTGGGTTCAGGTACGGTGAGCAAATGGTACTTGCTGAACCTGCTTCTTCACCTTTCTATTCTTTCATTTCTTTTCTTGGCTCATTTTTGGTCTGGAGTACTTAATTGGCGTATCATATTCATGGAAATTTGTATCCTTTCTTTTAAAAAAAAATTTGGGCATCAAGATTTCTTTATGGTTTTGGAAAATTTATTTATCAACTTATGAGGAAAGGTACGCAAAAAGTATATACAGCAGAAGGAATAATGGATATGCGGGGGTATCAATTCCCCTACCTCTCTCGCATGCTAAGTGAGCGCCTATGATGTTTTTCAGTACTTTCTTAACCATGTGTTTGAGAGGAAGAAAAAAAAGAGAGAGAAGTACAATAAGAGTGAAGAACAAAGGAGAAAATATATTTTCTCTTATTTAAAAAAAAAGAAAATAAAAGAAGAAGAAAAATAAATATTATTTTGTAACCTTTATTTTCTCTTCAAAATAGAGAGAAAATATGAGAGATTAAAAGAATTTTTATAAAATTATAATTATGTCTATAACTTTTTAATTTTCTCTAATTTGTTTCGATAACTTTATTTTCCTTAATAAAGGGTAAAATATGAAATATATGAAATAATATTTTCCTTTTTTTTTCATATTTTGCCTTCCAAATAAGAAAAAATAAAATTATTTTATTTTCTCTTCCTTTTATCCAAATATGAAAAAATAAAATAAAATAAAAAAATAAAATTTATTTTTCTCGTTATTTTCTTTTCTTCCTGCATTATTTTCCATGTAAAAATTTTTTGAATCGCAAGTAAACAGAGAGGAATAAGAACTTTTTTCCTATGTTGAAATAGTTGTCAGAATAACTCAATGATCATTTTTCCTTCAATAAATTCAAATCTCTCTTCGCTCACTTTGACAAGAGAAATTGAGATCTCAAGAAAGCAAACATGCCCTAAACCCTTACTGGGTTAATCTCCTAGCTAGTACCTGATATCCCGTCCGTATTAGCCAAGGTTCCACCAAAGTGGTCTTGTATGCAGCAAGGGCTTGTGTGCTCAGATGCTTAACCTTTTCTTTTTCTGTGGTACAAAGCTTGTGACCCATTTATATCAATGCTAAGAAAATAACTTGATTTTTGCTAATTAATTAGCTGTAGTTGATCTATATTTATACCTATTGGCCCAGTAAAGATAATGCAAGAAATTTACAACACTTAGCACACACATCAGCCAGTAGAATCTTTCCAGGTGGTAGTGATTTATGTTGCTCCCAGAGAGCCAGGGCCTGTAATTGGAGTTTCCTGTTATGTTGTTTACTATTGATACTATCACCGAGCTGAGGTAGTACCCCATGGCCAATGAGGCCCAAGAAAAGGATGTTGCTAATGATCTCATGCTTGTTGGTGCTTCTGTAAAGAAAAATTCCAGCAGCCCTGCTAAGGTGAATAAGTCCGCTGATCCCAAAAATAGGTACTGAAATGCAATCCAGAAGAATGTGATAGGCAATGGTTGTGACGAGTCTAGTAGTCCTGAATTGGCAGCAACTCTTTTTCGCTTGATTTCGACCAGTGCTGCTACTGCCATTGCTATTATAGAAAGAACTAGACCGACGCCTATTCGTTGTAGATAAGTTATCCCCATTTCGGATTTTGTTACTTTCCTTGCAAATGGGATGATGAAATGGTCATAGGTTGGTGCCAGGATCATAATGAAGACTACAGGGAATATTGGAAGAGAAGCTGGTGGGACTTTTAAGGAACCGAGCTTTGTGTTCATGGTGGCAGCTTGTTGTACAGAAAATGTGGAGAGCTGAGCTAAGCAGCAATTGAGCATGATTGTGCAAGCAAATATTGGAAGGATTTTTATCACAATCTTGACATCTTCTAATTGCTCTACTGTGCATTCCAGTGCAGAGGGGACTGGCCTTCGCACCACTGCTCTGTTAAGGAAGCTGAGGCTGTTAGTAGTGGTTTCGGTTGGTGCCATTTCTTTGGAGTTTTTCTTTGATTCCTCGTTGCATTGGTTTTGACCAAAAGAGCTCGCGTACAAGTTCTCTATGGTATTACTTGGACTTCTGCTCATGCAGGTATTAGTTGCAACAGCAATCAAAACCTGTTCAGTCAAAAACAATGTGTTTTCAACTGTCAATTACAATAGCAATCAAGCCTTATTTCTTGGGTCTAAACAGGCTTTGACTGAAGTTCGAAGTATAACCTCATAAACTTGACAAAGACTCCAATACCATTAATACCAAAGCCTCTTTTCATGGTTTAGTACAATTTAATTGGATTATAGTATGGAGATGAATGTAGTACACCTATAGCATACCTTAAAAATGGTTGTTAGGGGACTTCCAAAAGGTATCTTATTCCTGTAAGTAGCAGAACCGGCGAGGAATATTGGAATAGACAAAAATATTGCTACAGTCGAGATACCAAAACCCCATTCCCAGCCTTTGTTGTCTTCAATCCAAACAACAAATGTGACTGCAATTAGGCCTCCACAAGAGAGACAGAAGACAAAGTAATTGAAGAAGGTTGACCTCTGCTTCCTTCCTTGTGGTGTGCTATCATCGAATTGCTCTGCCCCGTGTGGTGGCAGCGAGCCTTTTATCCCTCCAACACCAAGGGCCACCAGATACAGCCCTATAAATAGCATTGCAGCTCTTGCACCATCCACTTCTTGGCATGGGATGTTAGGGTTAGTTGGATTACACGGTGGTGGCTTTAGGGAAGCTGAGCGAGCTTGCACAGCGAGTACCACCAAGCCCTGTTGCAATGTAAATCACTATCATATTATATGTTAATCACACTTTCACAGGTAATATGAAGTAGTGCACCATCCAATCATGCTTATCACATTAGCATGTCAGAACTAAAGGGTGAGTCTCAAAGTTTCTTTTTGTTAATTTTATTTAATCTCAGTGAATTAAAAACTCGAACCCCCCTTAGCCTTTGGCAAATAAGCCAAGGCCATCAAGCTACAAGTGGAGCCAATAACCGAAAACTCATTCCGACAAGCATTAAAGTATAAGAAAATGAATAAAATAAGGTTATGTAGGTCCCGAGGCCATGTGCTGTCTACCACTTCAGCTCTTGGAATGATATGCCAGAGAAAATGACTGCTAAATATGTCACATAATGTGCAAAGTTATTTGGAACCCAGAAATCTATTTCCTCTTCACATAATTTATGAATCCTGTTACGTGGGATTCTTTGCTTCTTGTTACTTTGCTGAAGGGGAAGAGTATATGCATATTCATCTGTGGCTTGGAGTTGTTGGGTACAATCGAGTCTATTGAGAGCAGGTTTATCCCCATAAATAGCTAAGCCATTTACATGATAAAATGGATTATTTATCCACTTATTGGTTACCCATTAGCATACCAAAGATCACCATATCTAGAATAGAGACAAAACTTTGTTTTTGGGTAACAATAGACATTACTTAGATGCGACCATCAGACGTACACGTGGCAAGAACAAACTAGGGCTTAGGGCCGTTTGTCACGTTGGATAGGGTAACCTCAGAGGTCTTGTCTCGTAGTAGAGACAAGATTTGCGAAGCAAAAGGGACAAACATAATCAGCCAAACAGAAAAAAAAAAAAAAAAAAGAAAAAAAAAAGAAAAGAAAAGAATAAATGTATATACATGGAAAAAAAAAAAAAACAAAGTTTCTATTTCTACTACTACTAAAGACAACAAAGACAAACTATGGCATAGCCTGTAATTGGATCTCCATTGCATGAGTATTATGAGTGGGACCCATGCCTAATTTATGGTTTAATTGAATGATTAACTGGGCAACCGATTACAAATACCTTTTTTTATTTTTCTTTTGGGTGTTTGGGTCCACGTACTTGTACTACCACTCATCGTCAGGGGTAACGCACAATTAAAAATTTTAATTATCTTTTTTTGGTAATAATTTTAATAATTCTTAACTGTTTCAAAATATTTAATTTGATGATGAAAACAAAATACTATTATGACTAAGTTGAATATATGAATTTAATAAAATTAAGGATAAAATCTAATTTTGTTATTAAAGAAATCAAAATCTCAAAGGCTTCAGCCCTACTCAACGCCACTTGGGTCCACCCATGCTCATAATGACCTTTTTCTGATCTACTACGACATGGCAAAGAATTTCTTTTTATCATCCAATTGATAAATTCTTCTTAAACCTATTATAATTTAGTAGCAATATATTATTTTTTATTTTCTTTGCTTTTCTAAACAAAAAACAACAACGTTAATCTCAGCTGCTGAATAAAAATGAGGGGCTTAAAGTTACTTTAACTTTCAAAACGACAATTTGATGAAAGACAGGCAAGCAAAAGTTCCCCTTGAAAGTCTTCCTTGCAACAAAACTGTTAGCTGCTTACATCAAAGCTCACGCCAACCATAGCGGTGCCTAGTTAGTTGTGCCTCAAGTGCAACTCTCAGGACGCCACATATTTAGTACATCAGGACAAAATGACTGTTAATAGAAGCAGGAAACTTGGTTTTCATTCTATTCATTGTTTTTATCCATGTAATAGGATTTCATCACTCCATTTGCATATGTAGAGGAAGGAAGGTGTAATTACCAGGAATTCGATGGCTGCGCTTATCAAGTAGATGCGATAAGTTGTGAAAAAGGCGTCAGATAGAAAACCTCCAAGAAGGGCTAAAAGGAAAGCAGTTCCCATGAAATTCGTGACATTATTGGCCGATTTAGATGGAGATAAGTGCATGTAGTGTCTTAGGTATATCACCAAGTTGCTTGCATTTGCCAGATATGCCAGGTTCTCCAATATCTCCACAACTACACCACAATTTTACCAAACTTCAATATATTAATCCTACATATATATTTGCAGTGCCCCTTTTTATAAACAAAAAAAATGCCATGATTCCCTTTTTTTTTGGTCATTATGCTTGTATTACAGTTCAAACTCGTAATTTCACAGCTGTCGAAACCACTGGATGAAAATAACCGGAAAATTAATATTATAGGCCAAAAGCTGGTGACCGGTGAAGAAAAATGATTGCATAGGACTTACCCAATACCAAGCAGGCGGGAATCATGCCACCATGGCGGCTTCTGAGAGCAGGCCTGTTTCTCCAGTCTACATAGCCATCCCATGTGGCGAGCTGCTGGTTTTCTTGATCCTGTATATAGCAGTAGCAGAAGTACAGAAATCATATAAGACAAATATTTAAAGGTAATAATTAACAGGTAAACACATGACATAAAAGAAAAGAGAGAAAAAAGGAAGATAGGAAAGGAACCCACCATTTCCTTTCCTCTTTTTGGGTTGAGGGGGAGAGGGATATGGGTTGGTTTGGATCTTTGGTAAGAGAAGAGTGGTCTTTGATTTGATTATGAGAGAAGAGTGGGGAGTGATGGAGGTATTTGAAGGGGTAGAGAGGACGGTCCAAACTTAGGACAATAATGGCCTGGACCCATTAGGAAAAATGACTTCGACCCTTTGTGTTTGCTGGGAATTGAATTCTTTTTTCTCTGTTTTTTTTTTTTTTTTTTTTTCCCTATTTGATCATGATATTGAGTTTGGTTGGGCATTCCAATTCTTGCCCAATTCAAACATGTTATTGTAAGGATTGGGAAAGGTTCTCTCTCAAAGGTCTTCGGAGGTACTTCCTAAAAGAGGGCAAAAGATGAAGATCGAAGCATCAAATCTTTTTCCCACCAAAAATTTACTGGTCAAAACTCCCATTCCTAGTTTGAAAATAAAATTAATGTATTTTTTAAGTCTGTTTGTTTCACAAAACATATTTTTTAGTATTTAGTACCTATAAGAAATTTGGTCAATCGAAAATACTAAGTCACTTTGATAAAGTTATTCAATAAAAAAATTATTAAATTTATATCTATTAGTGCAATTATAATCATGGTCATCTTTAATTATTGGCGTCCATTACAATTAGATATGAAGATTCATACTTTTTTTTTTATTCATCTAGAACTCGAAGCTTGATAAGATTCACACAATTTTTTTAATTTTTAATAATTTTTCTCATGCTGAACAACAAATGATATAAATATAATGTATATATAATTTATATTTTATTATAATATTATGAAAAAAAAATTAATATTTTCTAATATGTTATAAATATTAGAAAATATCTTTTTTAGTTAAAATTTTTTTAAAAAATATTTTTATAGACAATTTTCTTTTAATAAAACAAATGAAGCCTATGGAGTTCCTATTTCCACAACTTTGATTGCTAGGGCTACAATATATTTCCACGATGTTGCTACTGATACATTAATTATATGTGAATAGATATTTGCCGCAATTAGAAGAGAGCAATTTAAGCAACTATATAGAGTTATTCTGTTTTGGTGAGGTTGAATTGAAATAGATGCTGACACAATCAAACATACAACAAATCAAAATACTTTTGATAAATTAAAAATCACTTGTATATACAAAATTGTAAATTAGAAGAAAAAGTATGATTAGCGTGAAATTTTCTGAAGTATCTAAGTAATATCTCTATCATATTCATAAAACTTAACTTTATATATGCAACTTGTCATTGTTCTTCAAAGTCAAGTGGTTCTTTTATTTATTTAGGTACTTATATTTATATTTTAAATCAATTAAGGAGAGAAAGACAATAGAAAGTGTATGGATTAAAAATCTGAGTAATTTTGACTAAAAAAATTTCATTTAAGGAGTTAAGGATAGTTTAGCCTAGGCAAGTTTCTTTTGATTAAGGTTGTGAAAATAGATTTTTTTTTTTATTATTTCTATTATAAAGTTATTGATGCCTTAAGAGTGACATATATATATATATATATATATATATATATATATATTCTTTTCTTTTAATATTTGGAAGTAAGGCTGATATATTCATTTTTTAATAAAATAGATTATTTTATCATATTTTATTATCTTTTGAGTGTTTTTAGTTTAAATTCATTATTTTATCTTTTTTTAAGAATTTTAGTGATTTTAGATTAATTTTTTAATAATATATAGTGATATATTATTGAAAATTATCTTTCAAATATTTTTTGACGTATTATATGAATTTCAATACAAATTATATTGTAGTGTCATATTTAATGAAATCTCAATAATTGATAAAAATATAAAATCATTAAAAATATTTATGAATGAAAATAAAAACAATAATTTCAAAGTTGAGTTGATATATAGTAATTAGTAGTGTTGAAAATAAATTTTATATTATTATTTTAAATCATAAGATTATATATGTTGTATGACTATTTATAAATGAAAATATATATTTTATTATTTAAAAATAAAAAAAATAATTATTTAATTAATCTTTATAGAACACGCGTAGCCGTGACACATGATCTTGACTTACATTTGTTGGGGCATTTAATTAGTGCATTATATAATAATATAGTAATATGATAAACTTGCTTCACATTTGGGGCGGCCACCTGTCTGAGGGAATATAATCTGTGTTGTAGATCGCAAGAGCTGCAAAAGAGAGAGAGAGAGAGATAAATGATTAATTGAATTGAAGGTGATGAGTCAAATTAGTGTAACTTTTTGACACACCATAGGCTATGTTAATTATGCTCCGCCACCATGGGCGAATTGCTATGTGCATGCCGATAAAGATTCAAAGCGATCTCTTCGTATTTCCTTCAGAAAATGTAATTTATTATCTTATTAATTGATTTTTTTTGTTTTTGTAGGTCCTTCTACGGTTGGGTTGTGTTGTGTTGTTCTATCCGTGACTTGCTTCTACTTTTATTTGGCAATAATAGTGCGTCAACCTTTAAATTTTGAATCATTGAAAACCCTTTATTATAATCTTTTTTTTTGTGTTTAATATATTTTCCAATATTTAAAAAAATTATGATCTAAAGAATTAATATAAAATTGATCTTCAACACTATTAATAACTGGATTTGACTCATTTTTAAAATTACAATTATATTTCCACTATGAATTTTCTTATGTGATTTTGCATTTTATCAATTATAAAAATTCTATTAGATATGGTATTGCTATGTGACATGATCTAAAATTCGTAAAATAACTGTAATGGAATTAAAAATCTATATCTAATAATATATCACTATGTATTACTAAATAATCAATTTCAAATTATTAAAATTAAAAAAATAAAAACTCAGACTAAAATAGATAAAACAATGAATTTGAAATAAAAAAATTGTATAAAATAAAATAGTTATTAAAAAAAAAGGACAAAAAAACTCTCAATTATTTAGTAGTTTGTTAAGACCGGGGATATTGAGCCAGCCAAAAATACCTCTGAAGCCTTTTCTTTAATGTTACATACAAACTTCAATTAATATTTCTTGTTCTTTTCCAAATTTGTTTGGACAATTCAACGTTCAACTATTCGACATGTGAGGTGCCAACCAACGACGAGTGCTAGTCTACAGTGATCCACTCGTGTTTTCAAATAACATGTGTTACAAAATTGATTTTCTAAGATTCAAATTAATGACAGTGGTGGCCTACTTCTTCTTCGCAAGAAAAATAAAATTTGTCCGATTCTTTATTTTTTTTTCAATTATAAATATTTTTTTTAATGCATCAGTTTTGATACGATGAGTTTACTGTCAGAATCGTCGAGATGAAAATTGTCGAATAAATATAATGCAGCTAGAGAAGCATTTCGATTTTTGTTTCTTTTTTCTGAACCGAATAATTCATTAATGAAACCGAGAAGAAATGGCATAAGACAACAAAATAGCCCCCAGTAGATTGTGGCCAAGGAAAACGGCCCCGCCCCAGGTTTTGGAGGAGGACAAACCGTCCCTCGTCGAAGGAAGGAGGATAACATAATATTTAAATGTCACTTTTATATTAAAAATTACATATTAAATATGAATTACATAGTCAGGTAGAAAATATATAAATTTTTTTATGTTACATATAAATTATTCATTTTATTATGTAATTATATAAAATTACATATTAAAATAAAAAGTGTGGAAAATTTTTTACATTATATATAACTTATTTGTTCTTTTATTTAACTATACAAAAGCTATTATAATTAGAATCTTGAAGGTACTCTAGAAGGCATCCACATCCAATTGAGCTGCTTATTGATTTTTACTTTTATCAGTTATATTTAAATAGTATAATATTCTTTAAAAAATAAGATAAATAATACAAAATTAAGAAAATAAATTTACAAGAAAATAAATAGTAGGCATATCAAAATATTAACCACAACACCAGTTAACCTGATTGCCAAATAAATTTACTACTTCTCTCTATTTTCATAGTTAAATGTTAGTCAAATTAGAATAGAGATGTTTTGTTTTTCTTTTCTTTTTTTCAAGTCTTAACTTAATTTAGATAATCTTATAATTTTTCAGAAAAGTATAAAATTTCATTCATAGATTTGATAATAGAATTTGATTTATAAAAATAACAAATCTTCTTTAAACGAATTTGATAATTTAAATATCATTAATAAGTTGAAAATCATTGTTAAAAAAATTCTGAAAAATCCTAGAACTCAAGAATAATCAAAACTCTGATAAAAAAGAAGATTTTATAAAGAAATAATATATAATTCTCAAGGTGTAATGGAAAAAATAAAATATAAATACATACATACACACATATATATATATAAACAATAGACTTAATATCTAGATATGTAAATATAATCAGATTTGAGATTATTTAATAAAAATAACAAATGTAATATATAGATCTATTAACTTAATAAAATCTGACAATAATATTAATAAAATGAGAAAGAGGGGATATCATCAGCTAAAAAAAGTAGCTGATAATGACTCGAAAAAAAAGAAGAAAAAAATAAAAACTTTCTGAAATTGAACAGTAGAGAAAATGAGTTTTTTAAATTATCTCATATTTAAATAAATATAATCTATCATTTCATATAATATTATCCATTAAATCTGGTGTCAATAATTAAGATTTTATCAAAAAAATAAATTCTAAAAATTTAAAGAATTAAATAATAATATGTTGAGTTTAAATCTCAACTCTTGACTTTAAATTTTAGAAGTAAAATGAAAGAAATAAAGTATTCAACCTAATGTAAGAGAATCTCAATATCTAACTGACTTCCTTTTAATCATATAAAGTTAAAGGAAACAGAATCACCAGAAACTGACCCCTTAAAATTTACTAATATGTTCAGGGCCTACATTATTCCACTTCTCCATCTTAATTCGGCATATTCACGTGCACATATCTGTAACCTTTTCTTTCTTTCTTTTTTTTTTTTTTTTCTTTTAAGAATATATATATATATATATATATATATATATATGTTCACAAAAGTTCAAATTAATTGAGAAGATTAAACCAAAAAAGATTTTAAGTTTACAACAAACTCTTGCACCAATTACAACAACACCGCTGCTTAGTTACTACATTTAACATAAAACTGATACCATGCAAAGTTAACAAATAGGCCAAGTCAAATAGTTTTAATTAAGTTAATTTTGAGTTTAAATTTTATTTGGATAAATTAGAGTTAAGTCATTTTAAATTGCAACCAAATCAAAAATAAGACTTTTGACTTTTATATTATTTTTGAATTTCGAATAAAATCGATCAGTCATAATTTTAATTTTTTAATATATTAAATAAAATAAATTGAATCAAATTCAATTTGATTAATAAATAAAATCAAATGTAACCTGAATATTTTAAAATGATTTAAAATCTCTTTCAAATCCAAATTAATTGAAATCAGCATTTGAGAGCGAATTTGATAAATTAAAAAACAGGTAAAAAAAAAAAAAAAAAAACTGGTAGCTCTAATAATAAGACAACAAATGACATAGAAAAAAGGCAAACAATGGATATCCTCATTAATATTTGTCATTGTACAACGTTCTACGTTTCACATTGTGATTCAAAAATCTAGATCACACATGACCTCCTCACTACAAGTTCGTATTAGAAAGGACAAGGTATGCATTAAATCAGTTTCACAAATTCATCATCATCGATCTAATTTGACTTCTATTTTGGCAGCATAACAAGATATGCTCAACATTTTCTAATACATGTCATTTCATGATTTTTTTTTTTAAAAAAAAATCAAACACATGCATTGCATACACTAATTTACCTACTTTGATGATAATAACTTGGGAATTGGATTGGGATTGCAAAGCCAGTAATGCTTGGAGGAAAGTAAGATAAAAGGTATCGGCCATGCATACCCAGAAGGAAGGACCACAAATACGTCTATTTTTCAGATGGTTCAAAGTTTGGTAATGGAATTTTAAATGATGAAAATGGGCAAGATTGGCCTACTTTCCATGGTGATAACTACAAAACAATGGCAATGGCATTATTAATTATAATTTTACAAAAGCTGGAATCAAGAAGTTTAAACTGCATTTTATATGATTAGCTTTTACTTCATGTGAATAAAATAATTATTAAACATATAAATTAGATATTTTTAAGATAAATAATAAATAAATTGTGTAACATACATATAAAATAAACTTTTAGTAAATATGATTTTTTATTAATAAGTGAATGAAAAATAAATTTAAAATAAAATGATGAAAAATCAAAATTTATAAAAAAGTTAGCCATTTGAGAAAAATAATACTATTGGAGTTTAAACTAACAATTATATAATATTTAGTCTAACAAATAATATATAAAAAATTTAATGTTTTATATTATAAATTCAAATGATCTATAACAAAAATGAATTAGTTTTATAAAATAAAAATTTACAATTTAACAAAGATAGATGATTTTCAATCTCGTTTTTAATTAGTGTTTCTTTATTTTTTACTAAATTTTTCAATTAGTATTCTTTTATTTTCGGCTAAATCTTCCCATAAAATTACTTATATTTTTTTATTTGTATTTATATAATATTTAAATATAAAAAATTTAAGTACAAATAAAAATATTATTCTTTTTTGGAATTAACTGTTATAATTTTTCTTTTATCCAATGATATATTCTATCTTAAAATATTAATTAGAATTTTAATATGAAAAATTATATCAAAGACATCTAAAAAAATATATAAAATATAATAGCCCATATTATGTAAAGTATAAGATAAAATAAAAAAATGTATAAAAAATTGAATGCTTAAAAATTGTGTATTTTCTATTTTATTCTCAATTTTATTAAAGGAGATAAAGTTATAAAATATGATTTCTTTAAAAATTGATGATGTACTTTTCTTTATTAATTGTGAAAGGAGAAAAATATAATTATATTTTTTTAATTCACATTAATAGATATTATATTAACACTTTTTACTACACCATTGAAATAGTTTAAATTTTTTCCTTCTCAAAAGAATTCTTGAATTTTTCAAGTGCATAATTAAATATTGTTGCATTTATTTTTATTACAAAAAAATAGTAAATATTTTAATGTAATAAAATTAATGGATAAAAGCTATAAAATAAATTATAATGTAAAAATCTAAATCTTATTATCCACCAATATAATTTTTTTATAGTTACATACATCCTGTATGATTATAGCAACTTTCTATCAGTCCTTTTTGAAATAACAAAATTTTGATACTCTTTTTTTTGTATAAGAATTAATCTGTTGATTGCAATAACTTAATGTTATTATTTTTTGTTAAACATGATATCGTTGTTGTTTTTTTTAAACACAAGACTAAAAAAAGGATAAAATTTCATTTCATAATTAAAAACTTTACACCCACTGCGTATAGAATATAGAGAACAAGAGAAAAATATTTATAAATAATTAATTTTTGAATCTACATGATAAAGGACTATAGTAATGAATTAATCAATTAATTTTTTTATTTGATATAAAGACATAAATATTTGTATCCATTATTCTAGCTATTTTAAATAATTACAAATTTAAAAAATTGAAACAATATCCATTATTTCTATTATTTCAAATAATAAAAAAATTTAAGGTTGATATAATAATTAGTTCTATAAAAATATTATTTATTTAATTAAAATCTATAACTTAAGCTTGTTATTGTCAATTAAAAAAGATATAACCTTTTACGCCTATAAAATTTTTTCTTAATGAGTCACTTTTATATACAATATAGATAGATATTTCATTTATTTTAAATAATCATAAGTTTCAATGTTTGAATAAATAATTAATTTTATTAAAAAATATTATTCATCTAATTAAAATTTATAACTTAAAATTATTATTGTTAATTTCAAAAGTTATATACCATTTACCTCCAAAAAAATTTTTTAGTTAACCATTTTTATATATAGTATATAGATATAGATATTTTAATTTTAAATATTTTAAAAATAAACTAACACTAACTCAAAAATATATAAATATCTTTATCCTTTATTTTAATTATTTTAAGTAATCATAAATTTCAAAATTTGAACTAATAATTAGTTTTATAAACAAATATTATCCATTCAATTAAAATTTATAACTTAAGGTTATTATTGTCAATTTAAAAGTTCTATATATTTTTATGTTCGATAAATTATTCTCTAGTTATTTACTTTTACATATAGTATAGATGTAGTATATAGATACAAATATTTTAATTTTAAATATTTTAAAAATAAAATAACACTAACTTAAAAATATAAATATTTTTTTTTCATTCTTTTAGTTATTTTAAATAATCATAAATTTCAAAATTTTAACTAATAATTAATTTGATAAAGAACTATTATCCATTCAACTAAAATTTATAACTTAAAGTTATTATTATCAATTTAAAATTTTTTTATCTACTTTCATGTCTAAAAAAGTTTTCCCTAGTTGGTCACTTTTACATATGGTATAGATTAAAATTTATAACTTAAAGTCATTATTATCAATTCAAAAAGTTCTATATATTTTTATGTCTAAAATTTTTTCCCTAGTTAGTCACTTTTATACATAATATAGATATAGTACATAGATATAGATATTTTAATGTTTAAATATATTAAAAATAAAATAACACTTACGTAAAAACATAAACATCTTTTTGCATTATTTTAGTTATTCTAAATAATCATAAATTTCAAACTTTAAACTAATAATTAGTTTGATAAAAAAATATTTTCATCCAATTATAACTTAAGTTTATTATTGTCAATTTAAAAAAATTATATATATTTTTAAGTACAAAAAATTTTCCCTAGTTAACCACTTTTATATATATTATCAAAAGGGTTTTCCCTACTTAGCCATATTTATATATAATATAGATTAAAATTTATAACTTGTCAATTTAAAAAATTCTATATATTTTTATGTCTAAAAAATTTTTTACTAGCTAGGCACTTTTATATATAGTATAAATATGATATATAGTATATAAATATTTTAATTTTTAAATAGTTTAAAAATAAAATAATACTAACTTAACAATATAAACATATTTATCCATTATTTTAATTATTCTAAATAATCACAAATTTCAAAGTTTAAATTAATAATTAGTTTCATAAAAAAATATCATCCATCCATTTAAAATTTATAATTTAAGATTATTACTATTAATTTTAAAAAATTATATTCATTTACAAGTCAAAAAAGTTTTCTCTGGTTAGTCATTTTTATATATAATATAGATTTATTAGATTATTTGGGATTCTATTACGCGAGCAATTCCATCTACATGTGTGAATAATTTTTACTCAAATGAAAAATGGATAGCTCAATGAATAATTTTATCCCTTTAAGAGTTATAATTTATTAGAATACTTGCGACGTAAACAAATTTTTTATCAGAATAGTAGTCATATAATATCTTAAAAAAACTTGTAATCTAAAATATCAATATAAAATTAATTTTTAACACGGCTAATAATGATATATATATATATATATATATATATATATATATATATATATATGTATTTAATTATAAAATTATGGTTCTATTTTTATCATTAATCTTTTTAATAACTCTTCATCTTTATTAATTGTGAAAATTTCTACTATATCTGATGTTATAGCATCATGTGAACTAAAATTTATATAATATTTCAAACAAATTTTAGAAATGATACACAATAATATATCATCAATATTACTAAATAATTGATTTCAAATCTCAAAAAATGACAAAAACTCTCATATAGAAAAATAAAATAATAAAATTAAATAAAAACTTTCAAAAAAATAAAATAAAGAAAAATTAACAAAACGAAGTAAAAATTTTACTTGATTAGAGAAAATTAAAAAAAAAACGAATATGAAAGGAGACTTACTGCCACTAGAATGACTAGCAATGACTCCGAAACTCTAAAAAAAATATACATATAAATTAATCTTTCATATATATATATATATATATATACACATTTGCATACGCCAAAAACTTGTGAGCCTCCCATAAATGCACAAAATGGTGTTCGTTTAAATTTTGCTGAGAATGGAATATGTTGGTGCAAGTTGCATGATGGTACGTAACGCATATAGGAGCATCTTGAAACATCATGTGAAATGAAGCAAATGTATTTTCTTGATTCTCGAGAGACACAAGTTGCTTAAACCGAATCATCCCAGACAAAGATTTGACAAATGAAAAGAATGCAGTATCTTCATAGGAGGAGATGCCGAAGGGGAAGCTATAGGAACACGTCTTCGCCATATGTAGCACGCACATACCTAATCTTAGGCGCGGATATGAACATCAAGAAAAGGAAATATGAATTGAGAGTCCAATTCATTTTTAACTTTGTCCGATAAAGAATGAAGGAATCTCATTCTTTTTAAGTACTAACCCTAAAGTTAAAGCTGCATTTGAAAATGCACTTAAGGTTCAAATTCAACAATAGCAGGTGGGGAAATTCTCATTCCTTGATAAAGATAAATGGCATCTTCAACTTATGCATTGCATCCAAGTACAAAAAGAATTTTGAATAGATATCAGATTATTTTATGAATTTCAAGATGATCAAATCATTCATAATTTTGATTTTTTTAGATAAATAAAATATTATCTTACTGTTTTAAAAATATTTGAGTGAGCCAAATGAATCGAATTTGAATCAAATTAAATTCATATCAGAGTCATATTAAGTAGCTATAATTGATCTTGGATTAACAATGAATATTAATCCTTGAATTGCCACTAATCTAGGTGAACATTTGATTATCAAATTAGTAATTCATAACTATTATGTATGTAACCAAAGCGTGTCTAAGCCAAAGAAAAAAAGTTATCAATTTGAGTTTCTTTTAACTTTGGATAAATTCATTTTCTAGAATAATTTCATATTATACATTTTCAAATAAATTTGATTAAACTCAAATAAACTCGATTAAGTATAAATCGATTAAACTTAATTGAATAATATTATAAATATAATATACTCAAAAAATAAATTAATAAAATTACTTAATATTGTCTAAATTCAATTAGCTTCGCAAGTTTCTTGAATCGAGTATTTTGATACTTGAATTTAACTTATTTGATTACTAAAGTAGGTCGAGTTCGAGCTCAGGTCAATTAATCTCAAGTCGATTTTTAGTATTTCTCGTATCGATTTCAAGTAGTTTACAAGTTGTTTTAGTTTGTTTATACTACTATTTATGATAAGGTGTTTATAATTTTTTTGTATATTTTTTTTAAAATAAGAGAATCAATCTCAATTTGTCTGCCTAGCCGCAACCCAGAACTTTGGGATTGGGGAAGTATGTATCAGAGGAAGGTTATTCACTTATCTAGTGGAATTTTTTGTTAGTATTGAGAAAAAAAAAATCCATTAACAATGTTTAAATTTGATATTGACTCTTAAACAATCTCACTTATAATTAAATTAGAAAATAAATATTAATAAATGCTATTAGAAGTGAAGGCAACAAAATAATTCTAGACACTACGTAGAAGTGAACACAATAAAATAATTCTAGATAACTACTCTATTATAAGAAAAAAAAATCAACCAGTTCACTCTTATATTACTCCAACAGTATTGTGGGTTTTTAATAATTAAATTATATATGCATTCACATATATATTTACAATTTTTCTTATAATTTATATTTAAATTTATCTAATGTGCAAATTGATTCATTATTTATAACTGTAGTCTAGGTTATGGTATACCTAAAACCCTTTTTTTTTTTTTTTGAAATGATATTAATTTATCGAATTGGTGACGAAAAAATAAAATAAAATAAAATGACATTGATATATGCTGTAGGGACAGCTGTAGAAGTAAACGCTTAATTCTTAATGCTTGATACACAATTATAATATATAGTTCTGATTGTCGGACTTATTTTCTTTTAAATGGTACTGAAATTCAAAGGGAAACGAAGACGTGCAAGCGCGCGTGTAGTTTTACTTAAATCTAGTTGGACAACAACTAAGCAATTGAGAGACGTTCTGTTCTATGAAAATTATAATTAACCGTTGACTTATGTATCATCACTTTTAGGGGCGAGATTGGTTCAATAGTCCAGCTCAGAATTTTGAAAAATTTCAAAATCAGACTTAAGTTTTACTTCTTCAAAATTAGAAAGATCGTAATTGAATATATGAAAAATTAGAATTAAATTGGACTGAAAATCAATTCAATTTAGTTATAAATTTATTTTAAAAAATTTTATAATTATAATTATTTTAAATTATTTTATTCATACAAACTATCTTTTTAAATATCATAAAATATAATATAATATAATATAAAATTATTTATTTTGGATGTATAAAATTGATATAAATATAAATTTTCATTATAAAAAGAATTATATTAAGTAACATTTAAGTGTACGAATATATAATATATGTAAAATATTTAATTTCTATATTTTTATTTAAGTATATAATATATATATGTATTAAATTAATATATATTCCTAAAATTTTATATATATATATTCAATTCAGTTTGGCTTCGGTTCAATTTCGGTCCAGTATTCAATCCGATTCTTAAAGAAGGATTAGAACTAAACTGATTTTAAATTAATATCGGTTCGGTCCTGATTTTTCTTCTTTATTTTCATTTAATACTTTTGAGGATCTAATTTGCAATTCGGTTTGAAAAACCTGAGGGACCATATTTCATGGTAATCCAGGATTCTTGATTGTCAATTGGGGACCTATGTTGCATGGAAATAAAAATGGGAAACAACAAAACACGGAAACGAAAATGACGAAATGATATTTGTCAAAAATATAAGAAACAAAAATGTGGAAAAATGTAAAAATATTAAAAATATAGGAAAAAATATAAGGAAATTTATAAATATTAATATTATATATAAATGTTTAATAATATTATTTATTTCAAACATAATTTACTATCAATAAATATTAAAAATGAAAAAATTAAGAAAAACAATAAATAAAGTTTTCTAGAACAAAGAAAATTAAATATCTACAATTTCTTAATAATAATTAATCCTAAATATTTTAGGAATTTTAATTTTATTTTGATATTATTTTCTTATTCAAAATTTAATGGATTTTTTAATTTTTATTTTAATATTATTTCTTGTTTAAGAATTTAATAAGACTTGTTATTTTTAATTATAAATATTTTTCTTTGTTTTTTTTTTTCATTTAAGAAACACATTTCTAATTTGAAAACGGTTTTTCAATTTTATTATGTTATAGAAACATACTCAAAACATTTTTTGAGAAATTTCTGTGAAATTTCAAATATAAAACGTTTTCAAAATGATGGAAATTTCAAATATGAAACATTTTCAAAACAGAAAAACGTGGTGATGAAGTTTCTGTGCAACCTATGGGACCATGACAAAATTTCTTGCTTTTTACCTTTTATCTTTTTTTTTTTGGGGGGTTGGGGCGGTCTGGGTGGGGGTTGCTAAAACCCAAAGCAAAGCAAGGAATAGAAATAGAAATTTGTATAGGAAAAGCAGTGAGGACACAAACAAAGTTGTTCCTTTCATATTGTTTTCATGGAAGGCATTACATGAGAAGCATGAGTGTCTTTATTACTATTGGTATTCAATACTTCCAGTGCCCTTCTAAAATGGGTACTCTCTACACATGTGACACATACACAATGGAATGATTCTATCAACCTTTAGTGTTACCCCTTCTATGTCGCTCTCTTCTATTTATTTCCTTCAAGGACTAGTTATGATCAGATCAGAAGCTTTTTTTTTATTATTATTAATTTCATTTTATTTCAAATTTGAACTTGAAATCTCACACACAAGAAATATTGTATAAACTCTTATATGTAAAACTACAATCACGACTTATATAATTGCTTATATGAATCGTAGTAACATTAATTAGTGAATTTTACTTGGGCAATTTACTAATTCAACAAATGGGTGAATCTTATTACTCAATGTTAATATCATGAATGGGATGAGATTCCAAGGTTGAGAAATGCTGAATTTTATAAATTAGGTGAAATGGGACTTTCATGTGACCCTGCAGCTGCAAATTTCATCTCGTATAAGAAACGAGGTAAGACTACAATTTCAAACTTTTGATTACATTTTTGTAGAGTTCCCATTTACAGTTCCATGCATGGGACGGATTTATTGTTATTTTCGTGAGGACCTGAGCTGATAACGAAGTATTTATTTGCTTGATCTATGAGACTGTTATTTTCATTAATTAGATTCATTGTATGATGGACAAAAACATTGCTTCTTAAGTTTGCTTACAAATTAGTTTAGTCAAGAAAACCTATGCTTGGCAATGACTACATCTTGAATTTTTAGCCTCACAAAGATTTTCACACAATTCATAGCAGAAAAGAAGTTAGCTTTAACTTATTGATATTTGCAATCTCATTTTTTTATAGAGTTTTACTGTTTAAAGCTTATTACTTACAAGGCAAGCAAATTATTGTCTATTTTATGGTTCATTACCTCTAAAGAGCCACTGATTTGACACAGAGATCAAGTTATAAATAAAATAGTGAAAAAGGAAAAAAATCTCTGCATTCACATGCTAACAGTTTGTTTAATCGTCTGTTCGTGAAAATGAAAGTTTGGAAGTGAAGAACTGTTGTATTGAATCAATGGGTAGGTCACCTTACACGCAGAAACAATTATTTTCTACATGAAAATGGCTAAGTAATTTACAAACCGTGAGTAGACAGATAATTATTTCCCATATGAAACTAATATATCTACGTCCTTCAGAAAACGCGTATCGACAAAGGCATGTGAGCAATAAATTTCTGCGTATTTTTGTTTCGTTTCGAAAGAAATAATTTATTTTTGGTGTACTAATTGTACAAGAAAAATAAAGAGAAATTAAATAAAAGAAATAAAAAGAAAAGAAAAGATTTTAATTTTTTTTCTCTTATTTAGATCTCTTATTTGTATAAGAAAAGAAATTTAAATTTATTAAGTATAAATTTACTTTTCTAATCTCATTCAAAAAAGATTATATATAGAGAAAAATTGAAGATAATTAGTAATTTAATATATCTCACAATTTTCAACTTAATATTTTCTTTTTTTACCTTCTATGGAAAAAAAAATTTATTGATGTAATTTCTTTTTTAAATCCTATGGAAAAAATATAACTTCTCTCAATTTTTTTTCTCTTATTTGCAAACTAAATGAGAGAAATAATTTCAAATTTTTTTTTTTTCTCCGCATTTCTGCCTAACCGAACGAAGAGTAAGTCCAACAAAAGCCATTGATGTCCTTTAGAAGTAAGAACAAACCCGTAAACAACTTTAAAATAGTAGTACAAGTGTTGTACTGAAAACAGCATGATGTGACTTTACTCTTAGATCGAAGGAACAAAGAGTGAAATGTGCAATGCATAAAAGGATAGTCTTATTTTATTTATATCAAATGTGCAATGCATCAACAGACAACAATGCATGTGGACTATAAAATAACCCATCAGAATAAACATCTTGATCTTATAGCTAATTATCTCCTGGCCCAACCCTTGAAAAACTTTGCTAATTTCATTGATATGATAATACGGCTATGAACATTGAGGTCAAGGGAAGAATTCAATTAAAAACAAAAAAAAAATGTTAAGAAATTAAAGGATCAAGTGATGACATTTTATCCCTTGTGTTGAGAATTTATCCACATTGAAACGTTAAAACTAAAACAAGAAGATATATATGGGTCAAAGTCCAAACAATTAAATGATTAGTTCTAACTATAAATCCTAAAACCATAATAGTAACACAAAAGTTAACTAAATGTTTTCTCTGGAAAGAAAAAAAAAGGAACCAGATGATTGATGCCAACCATTTTGAATCTGATTAAATTCTAAGCTCATAATTCATTGTGCCTTAACCTCTCTAATTCAAATCAACCCTGCCTTTCAATTTTATAACACTTTATGAATATGAATGCACTTGCCGCAAGAAACATAACTTGTAACACTTTACGAATATGGATGCACTGCCCAAGAAAGACAATTTATTTATAGAGCAAGCATCATCATGGTACCTATATACTCTTCCTAAATATAGATGCATGCTATCCCCAAGAACTAGGAAGCGATAAATGATGTGCAGCAAATAATGAAGGCCAAGGATGGAGCAGCGTTCAGAAAGGATCTGGACAACCGGAGTATGAAGGCATGGATCGCATTCAGTTTGATCAGTGTAGCGGAAAGAATTCCACTTAGGAATGCAAAGAACCTTAGGATTTGTTAAATTTTCAGGAGTGTCAACCAGAGAAGGTTGTTAAGAGAGTTTGATTATTTTCCAACATCACGAAAATCCCAACAAACTACTGAGGTTCATCAGAATCCAAATGTGTACATTTTTTCTTCATGTTGATCAACCCGAATGCAATTGCAGCATTTTCATTGTTATACAAGATCCATCTCTGCTGCTTCTTCAATATCAAACAATATAAGATCAGAGTTACTCAAATAACCTGACAATTTGAACCTCCTAGAAATCTCTTCTAATATGATCATATCCCCACAACTTGGATGGGACTTGTCCCCAACCAAAAACTCATGAGCTTGACAGTTAATCTCTACAACACTACCACCAGGTTGTTTCCTCGCACCTTTGACCCTCATAGCTTGCCGCACATTATCAACCATTTCCCATTTATTTGAATCAGCATATATATTTGATAAGAGCACATAAGCTCCATGATTCTTTGCTTTGTAATTCAATTATTTTTCTCGAGGCAAGTTCACCCAATTCCACATCTTTGTACAATTTACAAGCATTGAGAAAGGCACCCCAAGCACCAATATGAGGCTTCATTGACATGCTATTGATCCCATTTAAAGTTTCATCTAATCGCCCAGCTTGACCATACAAATCAACCATGTATCCATAATGCTCAGACAGAGGCTCAATCCAATGGTCTTTACTCGCTGAATCAAAATACTTGCGACCGTCCTCAACCAATCCAGCTGCACAACAAGCCCTTAAAATCGAAACAAAAGTGATCTCAATAGGAAAGACCCCATCATTCTTCATAAGAGAAAATAGTCCAAGGCACTTATCGGCAGCCCCATTCATCACTAGCCCATTCATAGCACTACTCCAAGTGCAAACATTCCTTTCCTTCATTCCCCGAAAGACTTCCATCCCTTTATTCATATCCGCACATTTGGCATACATATCAATAAGCACAGTAACTAAAGTCACTGGGATTTCAATTTTATTCTTCTCAATATAAGCATGAGCCCATCTCCCATGATCCAAAGCGCCTAAATGTCCACACGCAGATAAAACTGAAGACCATCGCAGCTTCATTGGCCTTAACCCCCTCTAACCGCATGGAATTAAACAACTGCAATGCATTCCTTGACTGCCCACATTGCACATAGCCAGCAACAATCACACTCCACGCAACAGCATCCCTCTTAGGCATTAAATCAAACACCTTTCTCCGATAAGAAACATCCCCACATTTTGCCCGGGCGCTGACCATCGCACTCCGACACACCAAATCCAATTCAGGAATCGATTCAAACACCTAGTGAACACAACCTAAACTACCCAATTCCGCATACATAAAGATCAACCCACTATGAACATGCAGGTCGGAAACCCACATTTTATAATCGCACCATGGATGGCCCAGCATGGCCCCTTGTCCAAAATCTGAGCACAGGCACCCGATAATTAAAAGTACATTTATTGGGCGAAACAGGGGAACCAGAACGGACTATTTTGTTGAAGAAATGGAAGCTGATTTGGGGAGCGGAGCCTTTGGACTAAACTCTGATCATGGGCGAAGAGAGTGGGAGCGTCGCATTGGCCGAGTACTGTATTGAATAGTGAAGATTGTCGGGGTTGTTGAGAGCAATGGCGCCAGTGAAGTGGGACTGAAGATTGGGGCCGTTTAGATGGAGGAGCTGAGCGTGGATTTGGTTGAGGTGTCTAAGAGTGGTATTAGGATTTATAAGAGGGATTATTGGTTGCTGCAAAACAGATTTGAAAGTTAAGTATGTCACTAATTTGCAACAAGGAATGTGCTAAGGAGGAGAGTGGAAACACACACTACTGCTTTTCGTTTTTTCTTTTTTTTTTAGAGGAGGACTGCTTTCCGTTCTTGCTCTTTTTAAATACGATTCTGTTTTCGCGCGTTTTTTCGTTGTAGTCAAAATTACAAAATTACCCTTTCTTGCCTGTTTTATATAGTTGGTTTTGAACTTATTAGTTTTAATGGATTTTTCCCCCTAAAATTGCGACGATAGTATTTGTGTGTCAATGGATGGATTTAAGTATATACATCATTGGATTGATGGGATTTCACAAACTTCCCTAATGATATTTGGTCTAGGATGTGTAGATGAAAGGTGGCTAGCAATCTTGGAATCTCCGAATTCATTACAAAATATATATAAATACACACACATACTCATAGAATGCTACACTAGATGTATTTTCCTTGCTGTAGAGGAAACCCTTTTTGAGAAAGGATTATATGACAGTTGGGATGCTCCAACTTTTCTGGTTGCAGGTAGAAAAGCGTAGTGCTGGCTTGGTTAAAGAAGATGGAAGATAAACAGCATACCATGTGGGAGACACCTAAGGAAAGAAGACACGGATAAAATTCCTCGTGCACGTAAGCAGTAGGCCATTCTATATGGCTTATTCACATAAATACGAATATGCTCCCTCTCATTTCGGCCAGAACTACATGTACTGTTGCATTAGGTGAGGACACTGGATCCAGCTGTTAGAACATATTACGTGGTTTGAAATCCAGAACATTATGTGTTAGTGTAACTAAGAATATTATTTCTGTTCTCAATTCATTACAAACTTGGCACTAACAGGAATAATGCATGTATCATTTTTCGTCGAACTATCCATTAGACGACATAGTTATTGAACCCAGAATAACTTTGGAAACCCAGCATCAGCAAGAAAAAATAATTAAGTAGACATGCGCCTTCTTTTTGCAGGCTGACAACTTGTTTTTGTCTAAGCAAATTTTCTTCCAACAATAATTCATCATTCCCACTAATTAAATGTGTGAATTGAAGCATAATTAAAGCCCAATCTTGACAAAGTCAGCCTCTCATCAATATATATATATATATAACACACAACTTCAATCAGTAATTGTTCTTATTATTTATCGCTATTATTCTATATAAAATTTTTAAGTTTACATGCAGTTTTATGTAAAATTTTATTATTTTGGATAGTATTTTTAATTATTTTAAAAATTATATAAATAAATATTATTTAAAATGATAAATTATATAATTTATTAGTATTTTATGATAAATAACGATTACAACATTTTAAAACTACAAATACAATATTTTTCAAAATTTTTTTGAAAGGATATTTTCAAATATTTTAAAAGTATTGAATAATTTCCAGTCAATTAATAGAGCCACTGAAATTACAAGAGAAAGCGTAATATGGGGCCCAATCATGAATTTTACAAGACAAATATACCCTTCTCCCTAGAGCATAGATTTGGGAAAGTAAATTCAGGTCCAATTCAAAAAAGTAGAAGCCCAGTAAATCCCGCTTTCTTTGACTTTTCTAACGTAGCCAGCTCTCCTTTCTTCTTCTATACTTGAGTTTTTGCACGTTTGACTTGCACCATTTTTTAAAAATATATAGTAATTTTACATTTAATTTATTTATTAATTTTAAAAATTATTATAAAATATCATATTAGCTTTAATTTATTAAAATGAATAATTTTTTTATCATATTGAATAATTTTATTTAAAGAAATATTTATAACGTATTTTAAGTAATCTTTTAATTTTTAAAAGAATTGCACTCGCTAACTATTTTTAATAAATTGCTTACTCTTTATTGAGAAAGTTAAATAGTAAAAAAAAAAATCAATATCCAGTTGGTTCAAATAGCAAGTAACTTGTTCCCTTTAAGTAAGAAGTCATTTTGAACTTTTGAAAAAAAAAATATTATTGAGAGAGTTTTGCCCCTCGTAGAGAATTCCTTCTGGTTCAATTTCAGATCATACCAAAAAAGAAAATACAAATTATTCTTCACTTTTCATTTCTTTTCAACTAAAAAAGTTTAAAAATTTACACTTTTGTCAGCAGACATTCACCAAAGCAAACAATAGTTATAAAAACAAATGGGCACATGACATCTGCTGTGATTTAAAGGTCGAGGGAGAAGTTCAAGGCACCTTCTGGACTTTTCCAATTTAACACTTGAAACTTTCCATGGGTGCGTATTAGTTATAGAAACTTGACAGAATTTCTACGGAAATTTATGTATGGGTACCTACCATGCGTGAGTGGGTTGCACCAACTTTATTACTATTGTTACGTGATGAAGTTCTACAAGGGATAGGGTCTTAGGGTACTCTGTATAGTGTGAGCCCTCTGTGTACTTATAAGGCTGACATACGTGTTGTTAATGATGACCTTTTCACAGTCAATGAAAGGAAAGGAAAGCTTAAAATCTTCGTCCTCTTCCAGAGGAGGAGCCTGATTCGATGTGATGTCAATGAGGTTGCTGAACTGCAACATCTTTTGACCCAATTCAAACTTGTGGATGTCGATTATAGGATTTAATGCGTGAGGAAAATTATAAAACGAGGAGACAAGTATTTGGATTGGAGACTCAAATGGATAGACTAAAGACAGCACATATTATTTTATTTTTAGGAATGGTGTTTGATGAATCAATTAGCGTATCCTGTGTATTACATAAAATTTGACGTTTGAGCACAATTTCTTTTCCACATCATATTCTATTTGAAGAAATAAATGGCATTTTCAATATTTAAAAAACTCTACCCATATTAAATGGAAAAAAAATATTTATAATAATGAAAATAAATTGTTCATGTAACAATAACAAATCTTCATTTGTATAATATATAATTTTTTTAATTTATAGAAAATATTGATCAAGTACATCATCATAATAGATTGAATTTTATAGGGTTTCATCGTTCAGCGAATCCAGAAACTTTTTTTTTCCCCTCATGCAAAACTAGCTACAAAGCAATGTTCTTCAAACTCAACAGAGATTGAACTAATAGATTGATCCACTCTCAATTTGAATAAATTCAACAAACTATTTTTTACAAAATTTAAATATATAATATTCAAAAATATAAAAAAATAAAAAATAATATAATATGATAAAATAATAAAAAATATTTTTAATATTTAAATTTTAAATAAAATAAAATAATATTTTGAAAATTTTAAATTATTTACAAAATGATGAAATTTTAAGTTCAACCCATTTGATATAATTTTATTAATTAATCAATTTTTAATTTTATTAATTTAACTAATTAATTTAGTCTAGTTCTAAAAGTGCAACTATAGAATTTATAATCAATATTTTTATAATAAAATCAGACTGATAAAATTAAAAATCTTTAATTTGATTAAAGTAAAAAATGATTAGTTGAAAATTTATAAAAATCAAGAAAATCAAATAAAATTGAAAATTAAACTAAATTAATTCAACTTAATATTATATTAATTTATTTAAATTATTAAAAATAATTTTAAAATTACATTATCATTATATTATAATTTTAAAATATTATTTATGTATATTTTTAAAAAATATTTTATTAAATAAAATTAATTAAATGAATCAAAGTAATTGATTAAAAAATTAATTAATTGATGATTTAATTGTGGGTCTGATTTTAAAAATATTAGGCACAATATAAGGAAACGTTACAGGCCGAAAAAAGAAAGATAAGAAGTATTACGTGGCCGGTAAGAAGCCACGTTGTAACGGTCCAGCACACCCGATGATGATTAGGCCGTGGGTCTCAACACAATCAGACGTTTCTGACTAGAGGTATAAATGATTCTAATATTAATTTGTTCAAATTTAATTTATTTATAAAAAAAATTAGATTTGACTCAAATATTTCAAACTATTTTATGAAGGAGTAGAATATCACTAAAATTATATAAATTTTGTAAATTTAAATGAGTTTTAATTGAGTTACAATCGCTTTATAAGAATCAGATTTTGGAACTTACTAGTCTCTCAAAGGGAAAGAAAGCAATTGGATGCAAATGAGTTTTTGCAAAGAAACAAGAATTTCCTGGCGAAGATGAAGTTCGCTGCAAAGCAAGATTGATGGCCAAAAACTACCATCAGACAGAGAGAATTGATTATAATGAGATATTTTCTCTAGTTGTGAAACATTCATTTATTATAATTTTGTTGGATTTGGTAGCACAGTTGAATTTAGAACTAGTTCAATTGGATGTAAAAAATTGCATTTTTACATGGAGACTTGGAAGAGGAAATCTACATGACTCAGCCAGAAGGGTTCAAAGTTGCTGGAAAAGAAAGTTTGATGTTGAATTTAGAGATACTACCAAAAGCTGTTTGAGGAAAAATTAAAGATGTTGAAATTTACCAAGGTAGAGATTTGTTGACTATATTGGCTCATTTTGATATCTCACATCGGGGAAACAACAAAGGAATAAAAGTTTTTTTTTTATATATAAATAGAGTCTTAATTTCTTCAGTTTTATAATCTCAAAATTGTCTACTAATCTTTTAGGCAATTTTCAATATTTATTCCTTTTTGTAATATTTCACTTTGTAGTATTTTTTAGTGAAATATAATTTTGACAGTGTTTAATGACGTAGACATAATTGACCGAATTTCGTTAAATTCTATTATTCTTATTTTTGTCTTTATTTTTCAATAGCTATTTTGTAGGGTATAGTTGTAGTGATATATTGTGCTGTTAAATTACTATTATAGTGATTATGTCTAAAGATGTTGGGTTTTAAGCGAGATCGTTTGTGATCTCTCTAATTTTTTTTGAGAATCAACATATAGTGTGATTTTTTAGTACAATTTTTCACTCTCTATTCACCTATAAATTTATTAAGTGAATTTGATGGGTCGGATTTAACTTTCAAGCATAATAACTTCTGCAAAAAGAAGAACAAAAGGCAAATAGACTGGAGCAAAACATCAAACTTGAAGATCTAAATAAATTACTAAAAATAAAAGTAAAATGACTAAAAAAGCCATAACAAAGGAGAAAGAAAAATCGTGATACAAGACAAAATGGTTGCTATTAGCCTGAGCAGACCGGCAGTTGCCCTACCAAAAACTCTGACAGAAAGCTCTTCCATAACAAGAGAAAAGAGAGAGAGAGAGAGAGACATAGAGAGAGAGGAATTGGTATCATCCCAGATGGAAAAACTTTAATTGAGTAAAACGTGTCATAATGTACAATTGAGTTGTTGTCTTTGTACAAAATAATATATAGAAAGAGAAAGAGAGTTCATGAAAAATTTAATGAATTGAATTTATTTTATGAGTACAAAATATGAGATATTTTTTTAATAATTCTCACCAAATTAATAAAAAATTTTATTATAATATATATTAAAAATCAAATTTGAAACACATATTTCTTGTAAAATTGAAAATATCAATAAATTATATTTTTTTAATTGTAAACTAGCCCTCAATCAAAACTTGCTTTAAACCCTTTGTAAAATGTAGACGAGTCCAATCTTAAACCCTTACTTTTTGTTCGGATTAAAGGAAAAAATAAGAATTGATTATAATTTTTCATTATTTATAAATAAAAGAATAAGAGAAAAAATTTTTATTTTTAATTTTTTAAATAAAGAAAAAATATGATGATTAAAAAAATTTTAATAAATTTATATTTTTATCTTTAATATTTATATATTAAAAATAGAAAAAAATTATTTTTCTAAATATAAATAAAAAAATTAATAAATTTTTATTTATTTATTTATTCCCTTTTCAGTCTAAACAAATTTTCAAACATAGGCTTAATCAAAACTCTCTTTAAACAGCTTAATTGCGAAGGCATTATAAATCAAATTTTGTGGGTATGTAAGTAAATATCAGGTTCATGACAAAACACGAATAAAATAGATGTCAACTTTTTACTACAAGAGCGAATAATTTTGTAACACATCAATAGAAGAATCAATCAATCCAATTTATTGTAATTACAATTTATTAGTCATAATCTAAAAATTTAATATTATTATTATGAAAAGGGCAAATAAAAACGCGGTGGGCCGGAACAGTAAACCACCGGCCGATTGGGTGGAGCCGACGTGGGAGGATAGAGGAGGGGACGAAGTCATGGCGGCTCGATGACAAAAAGAAATATTGTAGTATAAAAAAAATGATTAAAAAAAGAAGAGGTAGGGCCGTATCGGGTAATGACTCATCACAAACTGAAAAGGATTGATTGGACAAGTTGCTTTTGTTTTCTTCCTCTTTCTCTCTCCCTCGCTATCATCTACATCTCCTCTCTCTTCCTTCTTTTACTGTTTTACCCCTATCTACTTATATTTGCTTTGCAATTATTTTATTTCTAATCATAATAATTTATTAACATTTTCCTTTTCCAAATACTCTTTTTTTTAATCATTTTATCTCAATTAATGACAGTTATGGAGGCAAATTTTATGTAAATGATTTTTTTTTTTGTAATATTCACTTTATGGAAGCATGTGAAAAAAATTGATATGATGTTGTAGCCTAGTGATATTTTGTACATTTATGTATCAAAAATTATGGATTCAAATTTTATTTTACTTCTCTCTTTTTTATAAATTTTTAATTTGTTAAAAATAAAAAAATTAATTTGATCAAATATATCAACTAAAGTAGTGGAGATTGAGAAACAATTTTTCAATTTCAATAAAAATATTTTTTCCCTCCTCAATTTTAATTTATTTTTTCTAATAAAAATGTTGTTCTTCTCTCCCAATTCTAATTTTAATTTTTTTTAAAAAAAATTATACTCTACTTTTGAATTTGGGTTAAATTTTCATTTAATTGAGTCATTATATTTTTTTGTAGTGAATACTTCAAAAATTATTTTTCCTTACTAAATAAAAGACAGCAAAAATAAAGCTACGAGTTTATTTTATAGTAACAATAACAATTTTATACATTTTCTTATTTTTATTACTTTTCAATTTCCACTTGACATAATGTAAAATTGCTGATATAATGTTAAATTATATTAAAAATTCACCTTCATTTTGGAAATGCAAAAAATAAAGAAATTAATATCAAGTCATATCAGATAAATGTATTAATATAAAATTATTAAATCACTATTTTATAATCTATCTAAAAATACTTTTATACTTAAAAAATAAATTCTTTATATAGTTAGATTAGTTATTAATTATCAATTCACGCATAGTGTGTATTGTGATTGTAAAATCTTATTATAAATTTAATATATAATTTATATTATATTAGAATTTTATATAGTAAATGACTCTAAATTTATTTTTTATTTGAAAATATAATATTTTTTTACTATGAAATCTATATTGTATTAAAACTATTGTTTATTCTAAGTTAATTTTTTATTATATTGATGTGGTAATTTTGAAATTAATGAAATAAAATAATTATTTAACATATAATAAAAATTACATTGTGGAATTTCGTAGATTAGAATTATATATATATATATATATAATCCCCTTAATTTATATTTTTCTTTTATGGATAAATGTCATATTATATTTTCTTAACTTAATCCATTTATATTCATTGATTAAATAATTAACTATCACATGTAATACACATGCTATAAAATTAGTATGTGTTATATGTATATAAACAATTGTCATCCATAAAAATGTAATCATTGAAAACTCTAGTATATATATTGATGCCTTCAAGAAAATAACCCAATAAAGAAAATTTAAGAAAAATTATAAAAAAAATATTAACTTTGAAAATTAACAAATTAAGAAGTCCATTGAAGAGGGACAACTCGAATTCGAATAGATTTATTTTTTACATGATAAATTTAATAAAAAGAACTATATTTTAATGATTCTCTTATTTAAAAATTGATTATATGAGAAATTTAAATTAAATCAAAACTCAAAAGATTTTGAAAGAATTTTATTTCAATTGAAAAACTTAAATAAAATTATTCTACCAACCTTATAATTTAAAATTACACTATATTTATTTCAAACAAACACGTATATTTAAGGAAATAAAATAATTTTTAATTATCATATATATATATATATATATAACAAAATTCAATTAAATTTATAAGTTTAAAATTTATTTTAAATAATAGAATTTTATCACTAAAATAAGATAATTTTACTAATAGATTTTTTTTTTTCCATTTCTTATATGATTTCTTCTAAATATGGCATAACAGTGTCAAGTTAATTAAAAACTCAGACCTCATTACTAAAACGGGGCAAGCAATTTGTCAATTACTTGGACATTTTTTTTTCCACAAGATTTTCCTTTGCTTTCCTCTTTTTTATAATGTTACCACTAACTAAATTCAAGATATTGAATCTCAATTTCTTTTACATAGCTGAGATCCGGAAACCATTCAATGTTACCATTGATTTTATTTGTTTATTTCCTTGGAAAACTCTAACTCTAGTTCAACAAATTTCAAATTACTTAGCTTTTCTCCTAATTCCTGTCTTGCATTAATATATCCAATTTCATAAATGTGGTTCAAAAGGGAACTAATTTAATATCCTTTAAGGAAATATCTAGACCTTTCTTATGTACATTATTTTTATAGTAGCAAAGGATAGACCTAATAATAAATTCATTGTTTATTGAGAATGAATGAAAACTCTTTAGGAATCAACTATGCATGTATGAATTCAAGAAAAATTACATATACTAGTAGATAATTTGTGTGTTGTATGGGTGTAATTTAATATATTATTTAAAATATAATTACAGATCTTAACAAATTAAAATATTCATTATATAAGAAAATTATATATTTTTTCTGAATAGATAATATATGCATATTTTGTAGTTATTTATTTAAATTTTGTTATTATATATTATTTTAATTAGATTATATTATATGTTAAAATAATATAAATTTTAATCACTTATGTATGATAAATAATAAATTATCGTCTCAAA